>JAQIXS010000600.1:0-42510 GCA_034700785.1 Rossiulus vilnensis | reverse complement strand
AAAATTAAGAAATCTGAAAATGTAAGATTGCCATACAGGCAAGCCCCGTTTTTGGAGGGTTTTTTTTTCAGATTTTTTTATTGTTTTATAAATAAAGGGGGTATTTTGAAATTATAAATCAAAGCTGAAACCCTGGTGGACAACTAATTCTACATTGGAGACATAGCATATTAATGCGTTGGCCAAAACGAACTTAGTGTAGAGTGCGAATTAAATTTAGTGCCGTGTTAATTTTCGCCGTAGCAATAGTGTAACTACAATAATCTGATTGGGATTAGTGAATTCTTGCAACTTGGTAACCCCTGGCTGCAAATTCGCTGTTAATTGGTATTATTGACTACTTTAATCAGCTTCGATTTCGAGTTGAACTGGCACTCAAGGACTGACATTTATCTAACCCTTATATCACAGGTCAAGAGTGTCCATTGCACCTAGGCTCAATTTATGCTTCTCCAAAAATGCCATCTCGATCCTTAATATGTTTGGTTGGCACTTCCGAGTGCTTGTCAGGTCGAATGAGTGAAAGCCACTTAAACTATGCCAAGCTACAGTCACTCATGCAAATGTACGTTCGCTCTTGCCATAGCAACATGTTCACTGATCAATCAAACGCATTTACGTCATATACAAGTGTATATTGCAGTTTCTGAGAAAGGTATATGGCCAATTTACGCTGATCTTAGGATCATTTGATAATACTACACACTACATGTATAACTGGTAAAATACAAACTCACTCACAGAAATTTGCAATATTATAAAATTTAAATATAGAATGGCATTGGGAACAAATTAGAATGTTGCTTGTCTAATAGAGAATTAGCAAATTTGATTATGGCCGTACTAGCGGTACTACAGTTGTAAATTCAATTAAACTTTTGACCTTCGAGTGATATACGAGATATATGATGTCTTTAAATACAAACGTTTGCTCATTTTAATGGGATCTGATGACAAAAACAACTAACTGATCATTTTTCATTCATTCAGGATCATCCAAGCTGAATGTCATTCGATTATGTTATATAATATGCATGCAAGCATATGCGGCACCCAATTACAGTGTATCAGTTTACTTTGCGGATTTACCCGCGCATTTTTGAACTGAAAATTAAATTACTTTTTGATCTAATCTCTATTCCACAATTGTGTTCTATAAGTTATCTTACAATCAGCATGTAAATGCCATGTGGTAGGGGGTTCAATCTGTTCAACCCAAATTTATACTCATAATAACCTGGACACAACTTGACTGTGTGTAATGTTGCCAGTGAATTTTTCTTTGAGATTGCGAATAAAAAAGGCAATCCTGAAAATATTGTCGATGTCAAGGACGCTACAAAGCGATCAAAACTGTAGACCGTAAATTTGGGGGGTAGACGTTTAATTTGTCTTACAAGGCCTAGACGTCATTGTCATTCTTTGCGGAAACTGTCGTCTTTTTTCGCTTGTAATACGCTTTCATACTCTGCAATTCGTGCATGCAAATTACAATACCCTGTACAGTTAATCAGTCCATAATGCACGGGGCAAACATTTTTACTGTGAATGCAGTCTGTCCACGTCCTTTGTAAATACAGTCAAAGAAAACCAAATTTATCGTAAAATGCGTTCTTCAAAATTTGGTTTTTTGCTGTGTATCCAGGGTATTAATGAAATTACAAATTTAAAACAGTTACCCGACCAGGGATTTGAACCATGGTTTCCCGAATGCAAGGCAACCATGTTGCC
The DNA here is from genome assembly GCA_034700785.1 of Rossiulus vilnensis. Classification (NCBI taxonomy): domain Eukaryota; kingdom Metazoa; phylum Arthropoda; class Diplopoda; order Julida; family Julidae; genus Rossiulus; species Rossiulus vilnensis. The sequence goes on along the minus strand of JAQIXS010000600.1, from coordinate 40,779 downwards.
ACTAGGTCACCTTGCTCGGCCCATGTGGACCCATGTGGGTCCATGCCATTGAATGAAAAACTATTGTTAACGTTCGTTAGAGCAGAATTAACTCCAAAATACTGTAAAGAAGTTTCATTAAATTTGAAATGCATGTACTGGTAGCATGGCTATCGCCTGGTAAAATTGCTCGAGCAGCAACAGCCTTATTTGATTTAAAGTACACAGGTTTTGAAAAAGAATCACTGCACAAACAAAATGTTCGATAAGTTCGATAAAAATTGTCAGCTTTTCAATCAACAATATGTGATCAAGTAATTAATGAATGGCCTTAAAATGCTATTCGTTATTTATTCACTTTTTCCAATGTGAATATAAGATAGAAAGGAGTGTTTAATCAGTTAAGTAAATGTATATAAGTCCATCAACATCCTATACAGCACGTTTGCGCTACCATATGTTTTATGTTGGTTAAACAAAAGGCCTGAGCCGAGATTACAACTTCCACTTGATTTGCCATAGGCCTACATCGGAAAATACATATCCCCTGGTTGCGTGAGATGTTTGAAATGAATGCAGCGAGTAGAGACCCAGCCTCGAACAATTAAACGTCAGTGAAAGAGCATGGATGGAAAACAGACGGCAAAAATAATATGACGAGAGAAAACAGTATGTATAGCGACTATTATATCATATACCGGGAGGAGACTGAAAGCCAAGAATTACACTCCACTGCATTCGACATGAAGCTTCCACTCCAGAAAATCACAGAATGGGAGAAGAGTTATACAATGGATTCTCAATCAATAGAGCGAAGAGGGGGAAAATCAACTAAGAGGAACTTCCATATGTGAAAAACAAAACCAATGATGAGCGCACCTACATATATTGCATGTATTGATGAAGCAAGACTCATTCAGCCAGGTAAGATAAAACATAGATCCAACAATGATAAACTATCTCAATAAGACGTGTGTCGCAACCTTTCAGAACTTTAGCACCATACTGAAATGGATATAATGAGCACACAAATGAGCTCCGTATAAGATTGTATTAAATGAGAAAATTGCGATGATTGTAAATGAATACATTTGGTATTGTCATATCTATTTGGTTTTCTGGTCTGTTTAAAAATAATAATAAAAAAGTTTAAATATAAAGTTTGGTCTCTAGTTTTTCCGTTATCTTGCATTCGATCAAAAAAGGTCTACAAACACATGTACAATTACAGGTAACAACAGCCGTTAAACAATCTAAAACGCTACTTTTTAAGACCGATAAGTGGCTTGAATATTTTGCGTCTAAATACTCAGAACTGAATGTTCAGACGCACTTAATTTTGCCATATATTAAAAAAGTATTCAGAACAACTGTTAGTTGCAAGACTGCTGCCCCACACTGACAGGTAATAATAAACAGGAATTTCCCTATTAAGGGTTTCACTAAGGTAGGCTACAAGCTCCTATCACCCGCAGGTGGTCGATTTTAACGAAGTCATCTGGAGTGTTAGCAATCCCGCAAAGTCAGTGAATTAGATGACATAAAGATGACTTCATTAGCTTCATTACGGTTCCTATAACCTCGCTTGGGGGTGGGCCATGAAAGCACGTGATTTCGGTCTGTAAAGCACCAGCGCCAGTCTCCAGACTTGAGTCAATCAGATGAACAACTTGAACTGTTTAGGACGTGGCATTAAAGGAGCCTATAACGTATGCACTTGAGCACGCCTGCGGGCTTGAAATTTGCAATTAGCATATAGGCGTGTTGACACAGCTTGTTTTGACTCGCTGCATTACTGCATCATCGAGATGGGCGCATATTTTATTTAACAAGCTCGGCAATGCTTTTATGGGATGCTTTTATTGAATACATGAAAAGTCGATACTTCTCCGCGATACGGCTCATCCTTGATGTAAAGTGCAATCGTGCAGTTCAATTAACGAGGGCGGCTTGTATGTGCTTCTGCAATTGGATGGCCACTATGGTGTTCCCGTTTTCTCAACTAACGCCGTGTACTTCTCAGACTTCTGCACAAACAAAAGGCTGAGTACGTAACGCGTACAGGAGAAGGGAACAACGACGTGATTTCAATTTCTTACAAATGCGTGAAAACCTTATGAAACATACGCGAGCGTATAAATGTATAATGGCACGCTGTAGAAAAAAATAATTTGTATACCAGTTATTTTTTTCAGGCGTGCGCATACCAACAAACGTAAATATTTAGTAGACGCCGATGTTTCCAATGACAGACAATGTCATCGACATTCTATACATTTAGGCTATACTCAATCATATTAACACTTTAATCATATACAAGCCCATTTAGCCCTGTTCTCCTGCCAAGGCTTTTCCTTTTTTAATTTGAAATTTAATTTGAAATTTAATTAAAATTATAATTTTTTCCCACAAATTTTTTTGCTGATATCCAACTGTCTTAACCGCCATTGCTATTTAATAATGTAGCCGAATATTACGCTGTCCATCCATTGTTTGGCAGCGATTGCTAATGAAATTGGATAAAACCGCCCCTATTCGACAAAATAATATATTTTACTACAGTAGTGTTGGGATTCATTTAAAAATACAGACTTTTGCATTCGGTTTACAGCAGCGCAAGAAATGTTTCTACTGTTTTAGTATTAACTACGTTGGAATCGTTGTATTGATAACGCTTTTATGTATTGCAATGAGGTCAGTTTGTTGAAACTAAAATTAAGGAAGTCGAATTTTAACGCATACGGGGATGAAACGAAAATTTGTAAAGCCAAAACAGGGAGTGAACACTGAAGCGAGGCTATACACCACATATCGGACAGCTGCATTATCAATAAATACTCAATTCTGTCTATCTTTATCCTATTTATATTCAATTTGTGAACACTCCACCCCCGCACAAAATGAAATTCGCGGGCAAAAAAAATAGAAGCCTGATTTCGGTTTGCCATCCACTGAATCCTTTGTTACCGATTGTATTGAATTTAGCTTGCTGCCTTTTTCCTAACCCAATGAATAGACATTGAAAGGTAATGGCTTTAAAGTCATCCACCGAGTTGCTCTCACTCCCACCAAATGACATAAAGCACGCAGAATTCTCTTACCCCCGCTAACTTAACTAAAGTTTGTCTGCTACGCCTTGGGGTCTCCGGCTAATGTATTTCCAATACGCATCTCCTACAAGACTACGAAGACCGTTCTCTCCTCTTTTCTTTCACTTCATTCACTCGAAAATGAAATCGACTTCGTACAATGGATGCTGGGGAAGATTTTCAGACATCCGTGTGAACATTTTCCAACGGAAAATGTCATCTTTTGGCCTACACCGAGCTCATTGTGTGGACCTTGGCTGCAGCAAAGTGCATGACCAAGAGCCCTGACTGCGGGCGAGGACGGAGAAGATTGCTTCAAATTTAAATTGCACTCCGCCTCTATACTTAAGCGTATAGACCTATTCGATGCGTGTTTGTCCTCGATGGGCCTTTAAAAACGCACCGTCGAGATTCGCATGCAGAAAATAGAGGGCGAGTAGACATCGTTTACAACGGACAGATTGAAAATTGGGTTTCGGGCATACACAGTGCAGGGCTGCATAACAATAGAAGATGCATTATTAATATGCCATTGCCGTGTTTGAAATTCTGGATGAAAGGCCACGGAGGACAGACAATACGAGTATAGCCAAGGAAAAGCAAACAACCCATTGAATACAAAATTGAAGTTTCCTGCGTGTACGGGTCAATGATGAAGAGTGTCTTTTGCATACAAACGTATATACTATGTATAAAAGTCTGTCTAAAATCATTTATATGCAGTATGATAGCTCGAAAGCAGTATAATTTGTCTACCCAATAATGTCAATATAAAACTTGGAGGACTAGGCAAAATTATAGGATAATGATGCGTAAATTATAGTGACCCTTTTCAGGCCAATGGTTTCAAACTGCTGTGGAGTCATCAATTTCACCTTGTTGCTCATTGCGTTTTAAATTTTTATGTCAGCTTCAGTGGCAGCTATATAATTCTTATGTAATATTCTTTATTTTTTTACTAAGGGGTAGGGGGCTAATTTTTTACCTTCATAACTTTTCATGGAGTATTTTTTTGCAAAACTATCGAATCCACTGGGCCTTAGCATTCTATATGATTAATAATGATAGGAACGTTGAATTTGAACTGTCAAATTATAGATCACTAATCATTGATGTTAAGCTACATTTTCGAAAAACTCAATTAACCAATCGTCGATTTTCGCCTAATTTATAAATAGTTGTTTTTAGAAATATTATTAAGGATTAGCCGAAAGCACAACTATTAGGCCTACTCGCAAATTTGTTGCTTCAAATACTTATTAAAACTGCTCAATTTATTTTTCCTAATGTAGAATATCGCCCACTAGGGTTTCATCTTTGGCTTATAATTTCAAAATAATTTTGCGAGTAATATTTATACAAAATTGTAGAAATTTGAAAAAACCGTTACGCGACCTCCTAAAACGGGGCTTTCCTGCATGACAACCACCTTCGAATAATTTCGGCAGTTTTTTCACATGTCTTAATATATTTTTATACAAATAAAAGGGGCATTTTCAAATTATAAATAAAAGTTAAAAAACAAGTGGACGAGCAATTCTACATAAGTAAAAATAAACTGAGAGCAATTCTATATAAGTAAAAATAAACTGAGAGCAATTCTACATAAGTAAAAATAAACTGAGAGCAATTAAAATAAGTATTTAAAGTAAAAAATGTGCTAGTAATATTTTTGCATGGTGGGCAGGCTTTCGGCTCGTCCTTAAGGCAACGTCTTTAACGAGATCCCCATCATGCACTTTAGCTTACAGTAGTCTCCATAGATAGTTTTAGAAATATCATTAACTCGTTAAAGCTGTAGAGTTTGACTAAATTTTTCTAAAAAGTAGATAACCACTCATGCATTTTTGCTTAATTTCTATTTAATATTTGTTTAGAAATAATTTTAATCAAGGTACCTTTGTTGGTGAACATTTTACATAAATTAAGTGATGAAGTATTTTAGTAAAACAAAATTAAAAACAGGGTCTACTTTCAAACATAAATTATTAAAAAACGCCGCACGTGAAAAGTTTATAAAAATTAGATATTCTATATCGCATAATTTAATGTACTTATTTTGGGGAGAGGGGGGGGTTGATTTTGCTTCCCAATTAGACCACTCCTGGGTAACAATTGTATAATACTTTTCGATGTTGCGTGCCGAAAGTACAAAGTTCTCACGAAACTCTAGTCGGCAACATCGCCTGTGCGGGACTTAAACGGCATTTAGGAATAGGATTTTTCAATTCTTGCAAAACTGTGCATATCACCTCTTGAGGGATTGTTACAGATAAATTCGAACGCTAAGTATTCGCCAGCGTTTGAAGCTAAAATTAGTTCCAATTTCCTGTCCATACTCAGGGAGTGCCATTGTTAAAATATTATCCAAGGAAGAGTAACATTGCGTGGGCCAGGAGGACACTAGCTAATAAACCCTTTTGTGAATTGGCCAAAGAACACGTGCGTTCTAAGGCTTGGTCGTCACTCCGACCTTTGTCGTGAAAGGATGCACAACCCAAAGAGTTCTTTGATCAACTACGCGTGCTATATTTAGTGACCATAAGCAAATAAATATTAGCATGGTCATATTTAGGTCTATATGTTAAGGGCACGTTCACAGTTAACATTGTGTCGGCTGACCCAGACTTAAAAGAGTAATAGAGGAATATAGAGTTCAAGCCCTAACAAGGTGCCACCAACGTTAAAGATGCAGCCCTTTGAAACATAATATTTGTCGGCATTGTTTCCATGTACGTGATTGATGGCATATCCGAAAGTAGCCTACATATTTATGATTTGACCAGTGGCGAATTTAGGGGATGGGCACCGGCACGTGCCCCCTGTCGTTTTTGTGATAATATACACAAATCTGTTAAAATTCCCCTTGACTACATAAAAACAATTTCGTGGTTTAATTAGCTGCAAGTATAGTTTGTAATTTCCTGCCATATTTAGTGTCCTTGACATACTAAGCTACATGATCACTTGTCCCCCATCCTGTAATTTTCTTCTGAGTTGTTAGGTAGGAGGAAACAAAAATGTTAATTCGTATCAATTTGTTTATATGCATGCATAATGCACTGTATAGTTTAGGCAATCAGGAAACTAATATCGCGCATAACTACGCTGTTTTTAAGATTCTTATCACTATGTTTATCAAAATTTTACACTAAACAATGAATGCAATCGATAATAAATAAAGCTTTTAAAGCAAATCATAACCAAAGTACATGATAAGGCAAATAAAAGCAGCAAGTTTCTAATGATGATGGGTATATACATGTTCTAGGTACAATGTACTTCAACTAGCATTCATGCATCGAGATTTACATGCATATACAAAGGAAAATACAGATTAACGAATGCGCACAGTGAACAAAAGCATTTATCCATATTTTATAACTTGAAAATGCTGGCAATTTATTTAATACTTGTGGGAGACGTAAAAGAAAATTTCCTTTAATAAAAAAGAAACAAGTAATAATTAAAGCACAAGCTTTTCGTATACTGCATGCATATGCGAGCCGTGCATGTGAATGCGACATTACATACGAGAAGCATTAATATAAAAGAACATGTACGTTTTAGGAGTTCCGCAGTTTTTTGAACATGCATATCTGAAACGAAAACAACTATCATCAAAAGTGCCGCCTCATATTCTAATCAATAAAAAATGAATCAATGGGGTGCGAAACAGATACTATATACAGAGCCGTTACGTAGTCTTGGGAATTAAAAACGGAGAGTGAGATGGGGTACAGGCATACTATCGTACCTGTGCCCGGGGCAAAAAGAGGCAGCCCGGAAGTCAAAGAAGCAGAGGCATTTGCTGGGATCTCACAGGAAAATAGTAAGCTTATCTACCTTTTTTTCTCTAATACATGTACTTGTGTCTTCTGATTAGCTAATCTGTACTGCAATATTTATAAAACAAAGATTTATTGAAAATTGAAAAATAAAACTTAACATCCATCACGAATGATTGATTTTTTTTACAGATTTTCTATGCAATAAATTTATTCAATATTCGTAACCACTGCTTTATATCAATTCGGATGCTCAAGGCATACAACCGGAGTGAATAAAACAATGATAAAAACCTCACAAAGGCCTTTCATGTAAAAAACATTGATCAACAATACCAGGAAAGGAAATAATTAAGAAGCTATTGCAAGCTAGTACACGTTTATATTGTCGCCTAAGATCGCATCGTTTCCCCGTTTATCTTAATTTAGATATAAAAAACTAATTTTTATCTTAAGATCAGCCTGTTTAACAAAAAAAACTAATAAACTATTACGTTTATAGAAAATAAATTATCCTTACACGAATAAATATTTCATTAGAATTAATTCGAATCAATTACAGTGAAACCTGCCTATAATGGTCACCCAAAACACCAGTTATATGATGCAATATTAAGTATACTAAACGTTTATTTGAAATTACAGTATTCCGAAAATACAGTTTTCAAAATCATTGAAACAATTCACAACATTATTATGGTTACTCATATGCTCTTCCAAGGAAATTTCCCCATAAGCGCATTTCCCTAACTAATGTACTTAATTGCTCCAACACGCATTTACTTAACTAAATACGCGTACTTAAGGTGTATTTATGCACAAAGAACCCTTCAGCGGTCAATATATGGAGAGTTAGTATAGTACGGAGGGACCCAGAAAAAGTGGTCAATGGTCAAAGTAGGCAGGCGGTCAATATAGCGAAAACAATTAACATTAGCAGTGTAGGCATTTCCAAGGGATCCTAAAAACTGTCAATGTAAGCAGGTGGTCAATTTGACAGGTTTCAATGACAGGACCACAATCCTTTTCAATCAAATAATCATCGTGTTGCTGAATATTGCTTATGCAGCAGTAGCAAATAAATCACGATCACACAATAAGTATCTAGGCAAAGCTCCATAAAGAAACACAACGTTTTCATCGCGAGAAACGCGAATTCAACAAATTCAATTTAATTCCGCGCATGGTTATCATTAGCAAACGCCAAATAAACAACTCCGTTGGCTGCGCGTTATAAAGAAATCAATAAGATATTGAGGAGATTGGAAAACGCCAAATTACTTCCATCTCGCGCACAAAACGCAGGTATAACCTTTAGGTCGTTCCATTTATCACCATAGTAGTATCTTCCTCTCCACCGGCGCTATTAAGCCTATCAATATCAGCTTACAATAAAGCTTAGTGACAAATAGGGGTCAGTTTATTCAAAAAATGCGCTCGGATGCACGCGATTTAAATTGGGTTTAACCCCTGTTAGCACAGCGAGACGGGAAAACCTAGCAATTATACTGCGAACTGGCAGTTGGGTAGAAATAACACAGCTAGCGCAACCGAGCAACGACAAACTTGACGTAAGCTGCAACAACAAAAGATCGCGGAAGGCACGACGCTGCACGACTGCAAAATATGTTTTATAATAAACCGTGCATGTGAGCAAATGGGAGAGGAATGTGCCAAGTCGGTTTGGCTTCAGCACCACAGCGGCAAAATGCCAAGTGGGGCATCTTTACAAAAAAAAAGGCACGGGGAAACTTCCCTTCCTCAATTCATCCACTCGGAGTCATTCATTAGCGATGATGAGTTTCCATACCCTCTCTTTTTAATAACTTTTTAATCATAATTTTTAATAACTAAAAATTTTTCTAGTTACTCGTAAACTTGTTGATTAACTGTGCAGATTTTGAGATTTGATTTTACAGCATACACCTGTGATATGTGTGGGGAAACTGCAAGAAAAGCGAAAACGGTTTTTGTGTGTGCTAAAAGCAAGTCACAAGCAAAAAGAATGCTGCTCATTAGTGCTCATTTGTTTGCTGCTAATAGTTGCAACCTCAAATTTCCGACTGGGTATGGATTATTAAAATGAGATATTTGATACAGCGATGTAACATCCTTAAAAAAAAAACCATTATGGGCTCCAGTAGTTTTATTTTTCCAGAAGTTAAGGGCACGTGTTTTCTTATTCAGTATATTATAAAAGACCATGATGTTTTTATGGTTCGAATTTCTTGTATTTATTTTTAATAGTGAAAATCCTTATCGCGCTGAAATGGAAATTATCCTGCAACAAGTGCCATATCTATCGTTCTTAAGACCCGGCACTGTTCCAAAACTGTTCTTAAAAGTAGAATCACAGCTTTTTCTAGTTTCCGAGTATACTCGAGTATTTCTAATATTCACTTCTCTCTGTGGCGCTGCCTTCACGAACAAAACGCGTGTCTGCACCGGTCACATAATTGAGTATTCCACGGATCAACATGTTTACGGCTCTTCTCGAGAATGCGTCGAATGGCGAAGTATTTATTTGTGGAACGCTGGCGCATGAACAAGTCAGCCACATGTGATTAAACCCGAGCGTCGTTGAAACGCTGGAAAATCGCATGTCGAACGGCGAAGCAGGGAACCAAGGGGGAGCTTCTGAGTCGAAAGGTCGGTCGGGCGGAAAATCCGGGCAAACGCACAACAAATTAATTATGGGCTGCTATGAAAAGCCTAACACATGCCAGTTTATCGAAAAGGAGGAGAAAATAAATTGCGCGGTGTGGTGAACAACACACTGGAGAGAAAGCGGAAGAGAAGAGCACTGGCCCACATCAACATGACGTAGGCATGAGCCAATTGAGTGCGTCTTATCTCTAGGCCCTCGATAGAAATGGCTAAATGATTCCTACTTAATTAGAATGGGTGAGGATTTTTTACACATTGTTTTGGTCTTTGCTTTTGCGGATTTTCTTGCTAAGTATATCGCTGCCAATACCTGTAAGCTTTGCAAAGGGAATTCAAATCAGTTTGAAGATTGGATAGTTGGTGGTTTGACGTTTTTGGCAATTTAGAACCATTAGGGAACTTTAGAACTTCTTTAAATATTGTGTTATTTGGATGTATCACATCTGCTTCGGAATAGATAGGTGCTGCAGATCATCAGCAGTACATTATACTTCCTATAGGGAATCAAAAAATCTAAATACAGCTGTACATAAGAAATCCAACCCTGTCTATCCTAATTCAAAAATTGAAATCTTATTAACTTTAGCTTCAATATCACACCACCTACGGCTTGTTGCCAGCTACATAATTCATCTCAAATTAATAACTTGGTTTAACGATATAAGCTTAAAGATTACGTGGGTAGCATGGATATATACTGTACACACAAAGTTAACGCAATGTTTGAAAAACATCTTCTGGAACAACAACCTTATTCCTGGATACGGAGCTCATCCAATTTCAGCGTCCATTGCGCAAAGTTTGTAACGAGTCGTAAATGTAATTTAATTTTACATCTGAATTTTGATAGGGTGACCAATTGTTCATTTACTGTATATTTTCAAGCGTATTATGAATCGCAGAAAATGCGTCCAAAGAATAACGAAATAAAATTGTGTCCTAAGGGCCATATTGTCCAATTCAGATACCTACACAACTGGACAGTATATAAACCAATCACAACATTGATGCATCTCGTGGAATATGTTGGTTTATTCAATTTTAACCTCCTGCATCACTCAGCCGTAATCTTTTGCGATTGCCGGCAATGCCATGAGGCCACCACAAATCTGCGAAAACCCGACCCCAACCAATAATAAACAAACTTAAACTCAATAAATGTTCTGTGGACATATCGTGGGTCGACCTTCCTGTCGTCTGATATTGTTACCATCCCCACCGCCATGGCTACCACAATCCCCCTAAGCTATACCTCCATGAAACTAGCCTCGGGGCGTGATCTATCAAGAAATAATCAAGCTTTCATTTTCACATTATAAGACAATTGATACGCCCCTCTTCAATTGAATCAATTGTGCGGTAATAGGCTAGAGATAAGCCCGCACGACTAGGGTGGTAATCAACAACCTTTCCATGAAAATCAATACTGCCAAGGATAGCCATATAGTGAGCTATAATACCAATGACCTAACGTTCTATCAACACTACAACAAATTACATAATAGGAAAAAATAAACATTTTTATGTAACCAAGAAGTGATATCCGATATATACGTATACATACGATGCGGTGTATATGTGAGGTTTGTCGAACCCTCTGTACTTCATTGCTGCCTCGCAAGAACACTAATCACAACCAATCAAATTGATTCATAACACGCAGTAAACTGAAACTGGATTTTATACACATTAAAACCCAGAATTTATGATCATTTAATAAGGCATAAGTGCCACAGCAAAATGCAACTTGTTACTTAAAAAATGATTTAAGAATCAAGCCTAACAATATCCAACAGGGTAAAAGTTCCTCCATGCTCAATACAAAACATGAAATAAACGTTAATATATAAGGATATTTGGAATACTTTGCAGATTACCTAACAAACGAGTTTTAGATTTAGACCATTTTGAAATTCAACTCGTGGAAGTGCATACCCAGCATTTCATAAAACAATTTTTTCAATTTGTGTAACAGTTTAAAATCAATTTCTTTAAAAGTTTGTTTAACATATTAAATCAGAATTTATTAATCCTTATAATGGCAGAAAGATTATATTGTAAAGGATTTATTGATGAAAGAACTTTCTGGGAAGTAGCGAGTGTCCCTTGTGAACAATCAGAATGCACGAGTGCTTGCAGCTTGGACATGGTACACACGCCAAGGGTCATCTTAGTGGTTTTCTACGTAATAATTAGCGTTAATATTTTCAGGTTACCCAATTTGACATGCGTGCATTATATTAATTCCGGCCTCAGAAGAAACTATAGCTGTATGGAGCAGTGGCTACGGAGCGGGTTTATACGTCCATTAAGGGTTCCGTAATAATACAACGCACAATACACATGCCAATAAAATGCAAACACTGCAGATTCAGTGGTGCTAGTGGCATCTCTTCCAAGCATGGAGCTTATCGAATATTGTTCACGTTGAATATGTGCCCCTTGTTGCGGGCTATTCAATTGATGTCTCACTCATGCCATGCAGTAAAGTCCCCTATAAAAGGGGGGAAACGTGGAGAAGGGAATCGACCGTTGATTTCAACAGACATGATAGACCAACGTGACCGACTTGTCAACTCAGTTTGAATCACCTGAACCTCCACAATGAGATGACTATAGCACTATCCTGCGTCAGGAATGAAGTTGTCAGTCCTTGCATTTAAAAAAACGTAAAAGCCTGTGTGGTTGATCGAATCATTTGCAATAGAAAAAACAAACTGATTGAGTACTGGTGCTCTTACAAAAAGAGGTAACGGCTCCATCAACTCATATTTCGGTGAGAATTTATATTAAAAATTTACGAAACTTAGAGAATATCAATCGAATTTTATGAAACAGTATTTTTCCCCTATAATTTTTATCCATGAATATCCTTATCAAGGGTCAGGGCAAAAAGCTAAAAAGTCACTATCAATACCACATTTACATGTATATGCTAGAAATAAGAAAGACAATTGCATTTACAGTGTTCGTTTTAATAAATGACATGCATACGCCCATACTCAAATGGAGATGTTGCCTAACATATTTCTAATTAACTTCTTAAAAAAGATAAGTTATTCCATAAATTACTCCTAAATGTTTAACAGCCCCGTAGGCGAAATTGTTAGAAAAGCTAATCACAAACGATGGAATTTTACATGCCACTTCTATCAATTAATAAATATTCTAAACCAAACTTTTAATATCAGTTTGGAATAAAAAAATACTTCCCCCAATTTTGAAATCCTGCGAATAACATATTTCTAAAATGAGTGCTTGATAGAGACAAAAATGCGATTCGATTGTAGAAGAATAGATGAATGCTGGTATACGCGAGCAAATGTCAGCAAACCTCAGAAGAAAGCCGAATGACTGCATTCCAGATCTAAAGTGGCGCTCTGATTGCAGAGTGTTAGTCATTTTGTATGACCGCGGAGTGGTACGTGGTGCAATTCCTTCAAACTGAACAGTGAAATGAACGCAGACAAGGTTTTCGGCATGGGTTAATCCGCTTACACGTCCACGAATACATGTACCTGCTTTTCGATTGAGGGTCAGTTTATTGACTATAGCGAATTCATGTTGTTTTCTTGCCGCGGGCCAATCATTACTTTTGCACGGAGCCACTCCATAAGGGTAATGTTTGAATTTCGAAAAGAGTCCTGCGTATTTAAGTCCCGTAATCCCGGGCCAACTTAGCCCTAGCCCAGGTATACAAAAGCTATCGGTAATGTTGTGGCCCGAAGGCAGAGTTCTGCACTTTTTTGATTCGTGATTAAATGATAAGTAGGGGGATGCCATGGATCAAAGTACGCAAATAGTGAAGTATATTGGAAGTCATGAATATAAATGGCTCATGCGTTTACATTTTGTCCTTTTCGGAGCTCACTTGTATGCATTTGCGCGGTTTGGAGAGGGTACTCTGGGCATTGCAGCCTGTATTGACATCGGACCTTGACCATTTACAGTGTATATTATTGACAATATGATTCAATTATCATTACACCACTCTGTAGCCGATTTGACACAAACTTAAATATGACATATTACTTACATGTATATACTATGTGGTCTGAATGTTCGTCAAAAATATCTGCTGGAAGCATAGAAAAAACCTGCATGATGACATTGTGTAAATGGATTATAAAGAACGCTTCATTAGTATTGAAATGACATTATATTAAAAACAAATTAAGTGCAAATTGCTTTTCTCACTTTATAGCCAAACCGCAGTGCCTACTGTATTCATAGAATAAGAAACATGTTTTGCACGTTAATTAATTTTTTTAAAACGTACTACATTGTAATGGAATAAATATAAACTCTCGTTAAAACCTTCTTCCTCAGATTCAACAGAGTCAATAGGTTTTTTAATGCTAAATGTTTTATTTGCGTGTGTAATAATAATTTGTGTAAAAATATTTACAAAAATAACAATAACCCTAAAGTTCCTAGTAGTTTTAATATTTTGGGTTAGCTTTTCTCCAGGCTTCAGTCTGATCAAATAATTCCACTCGTCCTGTAAAACATTAAATCTATGATGGAAATGTCAAGTAATCAAGAGTGAGATTAAGTTATTAATTTAACAATAAGATGTCAAAAAATGTTTTAAAGCTAATACGCTGAGTTGTTCTATAGGAGGAGTAAACCTGCAGTCTCTAATTCGATAAATCATCCAGCGCCTTCTATTCTTATTTGACTAAATTAATCACTAGAAGTTGTCCTGAAGTGTTCTGATTAATACCCTGACCCTTTGGTCAGGCACTCCCTGACGAAAGGGTCAGGGTACAAAGCTCTTATGAAACCATTTGGCATCATCTCAGTTGGTCAATGATTCCGTACATGCCAGTACATAGCTTCACAAAAACATGGTTCAGAGTCTATTATTTTTTCCTGCAAATAGGGTCCCAGGCTTTTTGGCCTTTTTCCTCCCACGCATTCAAATCGTTGCTTTATTAGAAATCTATTGAAAACTGTTCATTCTGCATGTGAGAACCATGAGAACACATCGTGGCCTTAAGTCACTAACCAATATGTTGGAGCGATGCATTCGTGTACCAATGAGTAGAAGCAAAAAATCTACCACCTGCTTTTTTGTCATTGCTGCGTACAATGGGTGCGCTATGGAAGCTTTACTGAATATGTAAATTGTGAAAATTACAGAGCTCGCAGCATGGATGGTGCAAGAATGGCGTCGGCCAATTTCAGGAGTCACCCACCAGAAAATTGCTGATTCGGATGAAACTGTGGGAATGTACAACGACGTCTATTCAATAGTACGATCATGTGATTCACCTAAATAAAGCAGAATAGACTGAATTTCTCTCAAAAGTGATGTTCATTTTTGGGAAATTAAAGATTTGCGCTTATGATTGCGCAAATTTACAGAAATGTATTGGAAATTGCTTCTTGGGTTAAAAAAGGGGCTACCGTTCCATTTTTTAAAATTATTTTTGAAGGCGAAGAATAACGTTTTATCTTATTTAAGAAAATGCACGGTTTGAAAACGATTATCTTTAAAGAACATTTTGGTATGAATAATTAGAGCTATTTTGAATATTTGTAACTATTAAACAATACCTCGAAAATGACAGTTTCTTCATTTTTTTCTTTTTATTTGCTAGCTGCATTTGCTTAATGTCATACTTTTAGGCAAATATCGTAATGCGTGTGTGCATATAGTTTTTCCAATCAGTTTATTAGGCTATTCAAAGAAATGTGTTATGATAAAAACAGAATTGTATAATTATATAGTTATCCTATAAGCTGTTGAAGCATTTGCATTTCAATTCAGTGAACGCTCAGTTAATGTTCAGCCCATTCGGGTGAAACAAATGAATGAAAAAATGTAAGTTAAGCTTGCTAAAACTGTGGATACTCCAACAACGTACACAATACTCTCTTTTCTAATAAGAAACTGTCTGATGCTTCAGTTAGAAAGTGGAATAATAACAGTTCAGATCGCACTACAACACCTAGTGGCGAATACAGTGCAGTTTAGGGTGTATATCTCCATTGCACTATACAAAATGCATAAGAACAGAAACGTAGTGGAATTCTAGAGGATGTTGCAACGAAGTGCACCCAGAGTTGGTTGATTCAAGGAGCATGACGACTGGATGACGGCGGCTCTAGCAGCTTTTATCTTTTTCCAGCCTAACTAGATCGTATTTTTGGCATTCAAACAGTTTTGTGTTCATTTAGTGCGGACTGGAATTGGTGCACCTGAAACCGTTTTTCGCCATCAGCGATCCCATTGAGTTCCGCTAAATCTGCGGCTCAAGAATGGAGCAGCGTTCGCCTCTCTCCCGCATCTGGGCATGATTTCGAAAGTCGATAACACGCAAGTTTTTGATATCGGAAAAGACGGCCTGAATGGAAAAGCAAAAGAGAAAAGCTGTCGACTGCACATGACGTTCCCATCATCGGATGGAAAAGGCTCCATACTGCTTCCAGCTAACTGAAAAGGCATATGCCAATTGGCATGTTGTTGTTCGACGTTCGAGCTATTTGATAGCAGCGGCGGGGATTCGCGAGGGTGGATCTACGCTAGCATGCCATCCAATTACTTACAAATCAATGCCTGAATATCATAATTCGAGAGGAGGCATATACGCCGAATCAAAACTCGTGTCAGGGGCTCGGCAAAGCATATGGAACGGCTGTAGGAGGCAAGCAATGAGCAGCGACCAGGAATGGAACGAAATAAGTCCTAAAGGGGAAGTGCGCACTGCTCCGATGGATTCCTTCAGTTTGGTTGACGGATTTTGGGTGCTAGGTTATTCCAAACATCAATAGCTGGCCTTCAACACCCCCGAATCACAACGGAAAAAGGAACGTCTGAGCCAGAAGTGCGAACTTAAATCAAAACTTGCACAATGGCTGTGAAGCGCATCAGACGCAGCAATGGGGCCACCGCTTTTTATTTCATTTTTTTATTTTTATAAAAACAATAGTTTTATTTTTAAGTAACTGAAAATGAAAATAAATGAAAATATAATGCAGGAGAAGCCCAAAGAATGCACTTTTTAATTGAACAATTTAGGTTTAGAGTCAACGATTCCCACAGGCAAATTGTCTTCCCTTTCACTGGTAACAAGAATGGTATTTCACCGAGGTTGTATTTCTGTGGAAGAATTCCTGCCTCTCACAAAAACGTTGCGTCTAACTACAAGTGTGTATTGCGAATCTTAATGATCTCACAGCGGCCCTGTCAATGATGTCTAAGTCGATCGCAACTGACGTAGGAGCTTCCTCCTGAATATGGGCCACTGCCCGTTTAATGAAGTGTAAAGTCATGTTTTTGAAAAATAACCCATAATTCTCACTGCCAAATGTGTGGCAAACTCATTTTGTTTTCATCAGGTAATTAAACTGGAAATTGACTAAAAGATAATTTGAATGCAATCATTCAATTGGCGTTTGGGAAGAATTTAACTATTTGACTAAAATTTAAGACTGCAATCTACGGAGAACTTACATGAATTTTGTAATTCTTCAGTTTGCTGCAAGTTCATGTAGTCGGCATTACTTTGTAACTCACTCGGGTTGTAAAATGTGTTCTTCATGACAAGTTTTATCATGTTCTTATCTTCAACCAGTCATGCGCTATTAATCGATGCACAGTTGCACTAGTTTTGTCAACTACCGATGCAGAAGATATTAGCAATTTTGCCAAACTTTTTTTAAAGTAGATTTGGAAATCTTATTATAAATGTTCAATAGCACATTCTGCGATGATTAATCGATACCATTTCTATTCACAGGTATCCGACTTTGATATGTACCATTCGGCTGCCTTACTGCTAATACTTGTGCCTGGTGCCTCCATCTAGTCTTCACATTTCAACTTACAATGTGCGCCATACTTGTGGCGCCCCCAGCAAATTGTGCGCGAAATTTAAGATTGGTCACAAAACAAAGTTGACAAGTGAACGGATTTTATCATTGTCATTATAAAGGATTTTGAATCTGTTTTCATGCTGTTTGAATGGAGTTTTCCTGCTGTTGATTTTTAAAATCAACAGCATGAAAACGTTATGCAGAATCGTGGAATTTACAGTAACAAAATACGGCGTTTCAGCATTTTAAATGGCACATTTATGATGGCATCAAAGAACAAAAAATGCTTAATTGTACGTAATGTCAATATAACTTTTCCATGACTTTCCAAAGTGAATTTTACTTAATGACTTCTTATGCCAGTAGATACATTAAGGTATTAAAAATCAAAAATAATATTGGCATGTCCTTACCTTTATCACTATTCTTTCACATTTTCCTGAATATTCCATGTCTTTCCAATTTCCCTACAACACAACAAAATCATTTCTACAACGTTTTGTACATTAATACTGAACTATAATTCTTTGCAATATCATCATTAGTTGTTAAACATGTTAAATGTGATTAACGTTATTTAAGGAAATAATGACTGCAGTAATCCACGATATACCATAATATCAAAGAAAACCAATATTGGGTACAACAGTTTGGAAAATTACAGGCACAAATATTTCTCATTCCCATACAAAATAATGTCAATAAACGCATTTAATCAAAATTGTCTTATTTTATTTCGTATTTTATGAGGAAAATAACAAACTTCATTTACCACAGGCCACATAATGAGATTGACTTTAAGAAATACCATCATATTTGTTTCACAATACTGCAAAACTCAAGAACAAGTTAGGATGTGCATCTTTCAACTATGGTTATCAGTGTCCGTAGCTTCTATAGCCTGAGTTTTACCAGGTATTCCACAATGAACCTTATTCAAAATTATGTTCTTTCATCAGCCATCTTGCATAGAGGTATTGAACAATGTCTCGAAAACTGTATCACTGGAACATCTCCAATTTGGAAATATTCAATTTATTGACCAAAACGATGCGTCGGCAAATTTTAGAAAATAAATTGCACAGTGAATAATTATAAAACGCTGTCATGATTGATCATTATTTACATTTATAGTAAACTTGTTTAAAAATGTGACAGGAGATTAGGTAAACCGCATGAATTTCTAGCAGAGCTAGGGATTGCGATTGTCAGATGGCGGGGGAAGCACATGATAAGATGCCAGTCACGAGTCATGACCTTTATTATAAGGTTTTCCTTTACTATTCGTCAAATATAAAGTTAAAACAAATTATCATGAAACATGCAGTTGAATTACAATGTTTGGTCAGTAAAATAGTTTCTTTCTAAAATGGAAATAGCCATTTAAAGTAGCTAGTAATTGAAAAGATGATTCCGACTCTGACACTCATTAATGGTCATTTGTATCTTACACCTGTCTTAGCACAGAGTTTATATCGGTAATTAGCAAAAATATGTTCTTCTAGTGAAGAAAACTGAATGTGATTGTTGCCTAAGATGAGGCGAGCTTGCAAAGTCTCTACTGTAATTTGGTTTCATCAAGTATATGTTTATTTAAAACTATAGGTTCTTCAATAGACATTTGCACTTATTTCTAAATCTTAAGCCCTGTAGGTGACTGTGTATCCAAAATTCAACTCTTAACTCAGTACCCTATTATCAGCAACTAAATTAAAATACCGTACGGTAAGAGATGAACTACGACTAAGGAATTTATTATCCAATTTCTGAAGAGGGATTCACCGGTGTATCCCAATACTTCTGACATTCTATTTCTTAATGTTGTAAGGCATGCACACATTTTATCGGTAATAAACCTTAATAAGCAACCCCACCCCTATTTTTAAATTCATAAATACATATTTTTAATTCCATGTCTGTATGAAATGGAAGCCTATGATTGACACGCATTTTGTTGTCACCAGGTTCTACGAATTCTGGAGAATTGTTCAGTAAAGCTGATAAGTTGTAAAACGAAATAGCCTTCAGTTTTCAATTCGCAAACGTTCACAAATATATAAAATTACTATGTACAGGTCTTTCATTTTGTATCACCGCATTTTGCATACAAGGTGATTTCACAGGTAAGAATTTTTAAATAAACCTAAAACCATGGCTGGTCAGTTCTTATTTTTCGAAAGATTGGTTTGTAGATGGTTGGGGGCATCTGCAAACATGAATTTCAATCTGTACGCATCTGCAACTAGTAAACTAATCTCTTCATTTCCCCAATTTTGAGTTGGCATGTTCTGCAGATGAATCATAAGACCCTGAAAGAAAACTATCTTGTAAAGTAGGAAACTGGTTAAAAAAGGAGTTAAGCATTTCTTTGGTGCTTACCTGAAAATCCTTTTCTTTTAGCAATTCCTTGGACCAGAAATTGAGAAAAGCAGCACACACGTACAGATGAAATGAGGCGAAGCCATCGGATTCTGAATGGTAAGTGTCCCACAATCGAATTGTACATTTTAATGGGATTTCCCTCATTAGTAAATTGTTCATCCAACGGAACGTAAACTGAAGGTATTCAATATGATGTTCACACAAATGCCTGTGTAATGGTGCTGAAAATAATCAACAACAAAATTATGTAAGGCGTTTTCTGCACTACTTAATCTGAAAGAACTTAATAGGAACTTCAATATAGAAGCCCTAAAAACAACATCAGTCTTAGGTAAGACACCAGAATATAGTATACATGTATAATAGCCTTAATCAGAAGAACTATTCCAGCATTTCCTTGGAAGCATCTGTGTAAATGCAAGACAATCGGAATAGCTTAACAAGGAATCTTCCCCTAAATCATCAAATCTGAGAAATACAGGGCAAATACTGATACAAAGAAAAAATTAAATTAATTCAACGTAATATATGTGAGAATTTTAAAGTTCGGAGAATATCTGGGTAATCTATTAAACGCAAAAAGCACGATATCTGCAAAATAAATCCAAATTAACTAAATTAATTTTTCTTATAATCCCACCTCTGATTTCTTTTTGTTCAGTATTATGTACTTTATAAATCCTTTGAGAAATCATGGAAGTTAAATTATTGAATTTTTTCTTACCATTTATCCTTTTGATAAGCTCTTTTAATTGATTAACTTTTGTCTGAATTCCAGGCTGCGCAAACGTGTAGTTGTCCTGAATGCCATCTAGCAATTTTGACATGCACCAGTAACTGTCAGCTTCCATTTCTCGAAGTGATTCGTCTGGCAGAACGGAAACATCATACTTCTCAATTTCGGCTTCTAAGAATGGAGCTTAATATTTAGGATTTTCTCGAATTTATTAGTTTTAGATAAGCAATGAAATGAAAATGGAAGACAGCACCTTTTCCAACCAACTCCTGCAAGAAGACAATGAAGAACGGGGTCACCAAATCATTCATGCCTTGCACGTAGCCACTGGCTGGGTGGCGAATTGCCCAGATAAACAGTATTCTTTCAAAAATCTGCAAAATAAATCCAAATTATCTAAATTAATTATTCTTTTAATTTTGGCGGCCAAATTCTTTTTCAATAACTTACCTCTTGAATAATTTCTTGCTGAAAGAGAGGCACTAAAGGGCTCATTCTAGGAATATCGATATGAATCTGAAATGAAGTAAGTACCAAGTATTTGTAAAACATCTAACATCATGACAACATCTAAGTCAACTTAATATGGGAAATAACTTGGCATTTGTTCAAAAGCAGTTCATGAAAACAATTACACAGTTTAATCATTCGAGAAACTAGAAAAACAGTAGAATGTAGTTTTGGATTCTGCAAGGTGATGGAAAACCCTCTTCACAGTGCCTTATATTATCAACAGGTAAGATTTTTTAAATCACTCTAAATAACAACCAACCTATTTTATTCAAACAAATGCAATGAAATGTGCTCATAACAAGGTACTAAGGCCTACTTGTCTATATGTTTCACCGGTGTCATCATTTCTGTTATCATAATACTGTTTTACAAAGTTGAAATATTCCTGTCGTTTTCTACCAAGCGCAGTTGTCCTTCTTTCTGCATTGGCCGGTAGATAACCCTGGTAAGAAAAAGACACCAACTTAACCATCATTTCTCTAAACAATAAACATTACAATAATGCCAGAAAAATACAGTTCTTTTGCATTATATTCAGTTATACTAAAGAAAGAATTAACTTACCGAAAGAAGCCGCCAAGCAGTTCCTCTAACTTTGTATGGAATTCCTGACCAACAAAGTTGCCTCAATTCATCTGCCAATGATAATATTCTTACTTGATGTTGTTAACTTAAATGTAGAAGAATTAACATAAAATTTTAAGAAAGAGAACAAACTTAAATCTGTATTTGGTCCCTGCATTATTAGAAGGAATTTATCAAGTTTGGCAGCTTCCAATCGAGCCGATTGTTCAGCCAAGAGTTTTGCATCCCGTGATGCTACGGAATGATGGGGCGATTGGCGAAACTGTGGCTGAGGCAATGGAGGACTGAGAGGTGGTCGACGATTCTGAGATGGCAGCGGAGAACTCAAGCGTATGCCCACTCCAGGTCCATGATTAAGAGAGGCTCCATGAAATTCTTTGAGCAGAGGTGAAGTAGATAATGGCGCAGAAGGTATGGCTGACATTTCTTAAAAAATGTTGAAATTTAGGTTTATAGTACAGTGTTGGTTCTGAGGGATCTTTAGTGTGCAGAGAGCAAGGGAGATCTACAGTACTACATTTGCACAATACAGTGTGTATTATAGCTCAATTATTGCTTTAATAGAAATGTGAAAATACCCAATGCAGAATACAAGACAAAAGCTACTAAGCAATGAATTTCAATAAAGCTTCATGTTCCATGTTAGATTTATAGGGAAATTTGCCACCCATTTACATGTACATTAGATACATGATCCCAGGTAACAACCATGTCTAAACAACAATTATTATTGTAACAAATTTATTTAAGCCATTTGATATATGCAGCTTGAAATTAATTTAATTCAAGTGCATAATTAAAAGGATTTTATGGGATCCTAAAAATCGGTCAAAGTAGCAAGGTTTCATTGCATTTTAAATATAAATATCATTTTTCATACAGTTTACGACAATTTAGTACAATCCCAACGAAATAAATTGTGTTAATTAAACATACAACATCGTGTAATATTATTACTGTTAACTGAGCAAAAAAAATGGAAAGACTTTCTGCAATCTTGCATGTAATAAACATACCTCGCTGCGTGGCCAATCTTTGCATGGCTTCAGCCTTGCCATCCTCTGACACTTCTGGCCGACAAGGTCCGAAAGCTCGTGATTTGCTGTGTGAATTCAGTACCGTAATAGCTGCTGATTTTGCCACGTCTAATCAATACCCATTGATATTAATTAATAATTTAACGGCTTTAAGATACAAAAAGGGCCAAAATGATGGAACATAAACAGCAACACACCTGGAATGATGCAATGTTCATCTTCCCCTGCATCCCAAGCGTCTAAAGTGCTATCCTGGAAATCTTGAAAAGATGTATTTGACCCTGCTCGCTTGTGATTTCCCTTGCTCATTTTTGGGCTTGCTCTGGAGGAACGTTAAACGGGTTGAACGTCAAACGATATAAAAGATTTTACGTTCCATTAAAATCTACAGTGTATGTAAGCATTTAATGGACTAACAACAACTTACACATAATAATAAGAAAATATTCGCTTTTCTACATCTCAAACATTTGACAATTAACAACAGCTGAAGGGAGAGGGAGGGTACCCACAAGGGAACCCCAATTTTACCTAGGAGATTCTTTTCTAGGAGGGTGCATTGCTCCATAAACAGGTCTTATACTACAAGAAAAAACATCAAGCTTCTCAATTAATTTGTAATCTGTGACTAAGAAAAGGATGTATTTCCTTTGACAAACAGAATTAGCTAACACTTTTAATTTTATCAAACGCATTTTATTACAGAAGCGGAATTAAGCCTAACGTACTTTCCTGGTACTGTTTTGGTGCTTTTTTTCCAAAATGTTGCTTTTACTGTGCGTCCATTAGTGGTATCAATTTCCTGCATAATTGCGTGCGACCACAATAAATAATCAACTTTCATAACAATCGCTTTTCCTTCAATTTATAAACAACACTTTGAAATCTCATTTGCGGAACACGGAAGCGCCATGTTGCCTTGGCCTCGTAATTTCATTTCGCACCCGAGCGCCGCTGAGCAGCAATTCCGCCGCCATATTGAAACACTTTTGCGCCAATTTCAAATATTGTTCAGAGGAAATCAGAGGTTAGAGATGTTCAGAGGTTATTCCAATCTCCATGGTTTATTCTAATCATGACTAATACATTGAGCATATCACAATGAAATATTAAAACTTGCTTAAATTCTTTGGTTTTAGCATTAGATGTACTGATTCTGCTTCAAAATACACTGTACAACGGGGTATCAGGTTACGGTGCGTAGGACGAGGGCAATCCAACAAATATCTCCCTCGCATCTTGACATACAAACATTTTAGACCAATCAGCGTCGTTGATTTTGATCACGCCCAGCTTATTGGCCTGTAAAAGATGGCGACGGATGGTATTCGGTCGCACTATTTAGTGCGTGAGGGCGCCACCAACACCCCTCTATAAAACGTGCGTGGTTTAAATAGCCTACTAATCTCAGCAGGGCAGTAAATTCTACGATCAAATGATAAACTTGAATAGTGGAAATAGGTTTTAAACCATTTTTAAAAGAAATGGTTAATTGTTGTGTGCCTTGCTGCAAGCAGCATGATAAATCAAAAAATAACGATGGAATTTCATTTCACGAAATTCCAAGTGATTCATTTCTAAGAGAGAAGTGGCTGAAAAATATTAGCAGAAAGGACTGGACTCCATCTGGAAGGTGTGGTATCTTAACATAATTTTGATTAAATATTCAACAAGGGCAGTGCACTTTTAAATTGTGTTCAACATGATTATAAGATGAACATATTTCTCTTCTTGATATAGATCTGTTGTCTGTAGTAAGCATTTTGAACCAAGTGATTTCCGCATTGGGAAAACAAAGCGTTTGAAACCAGATGCTGTCCCGTCAATCTTTGATGGTTATCCGAGCTATCTAAAAGCGGCCAACCAAAAAAAAATCCCAAGAAAACCACCTTCTGCTAGAGTACCAATTCCAACAAAAGGTTTACTATTGCATTGCAGTTCTGTGCTGCAGTAAACCTGCAATAAAGTACACTTGCTTCATTTTTAAATAACTCCTAAATTGGTTTTGTGTTATCTGTTATAGCTTCGTCAAAACCAAATACACCATCTACAAGTGAACCATCATGCCTTGCAGCAGTTCTTATTGAGGACAAGTCAAAAGATGGTCAATGCTGTCATATTGATGATAATGTATTTACGGGTGATAAATCTTCAGAATTTGGAAGTTTTCCATCAAGACCTAGTTCTCTCACGGATTTTTCCGAATTCTCATCCCGACCTACACGTTCTCTCTCAATCAGTTTAACAGCAAGTACACCACAACCTACGACATCACTTTCAACAGTATTGAAAGAGAGTTCTTTTTCACCACAGTTATCACACTCCAGCAAAGGAAGGCCAAAAATGTCTCCAACAGAACTGCATAGGCAGAATCGGTATCTCCAACAAACGCTCCGTCGGGTCCGGCAAGTAAATATAAATCTGAAGGCAGCTTTACAGGAATCTTCCAAGAAACTTTCAGAACTGCAATCTGAATGCCAAATGCAGAATTTGCCTTCAATAATTAAAGATGCAAATGATGGCCAGTTTAAAGCCATATTTATTCTTGAACAACTCAAACACTACAAAAAAAATAAGCCACGGTGGAGTGAAAAGATAATACGGAATTCGCTCATTTGGAGGATGAAGTTTCCCAAAAGTTATGCATACTGCAGGAAACAATTTATTAGATTGCCATCTAAGTCGACTTTGCAGGCACAGCATCAAAACTAGAACATGTTCGCAAAACTAAACTACTTGTCAGCATACGTCGCCAGGGAGATGTGCTTTGCTAATCTTGTTTTTTGTTTTCAATTTTATATTATTTCCAGCCATGGAGCCCGTGGATGCTAAACCGACATTACCCACATCACTTTTGATCCGCCACCTTTCTTGGTCGCATACCCTAACTTCTGGTTTGCATGTTTAGAAACTCAGTTTGTCCCTATGGAGGTAAACACGGAGGCTCGTATGTTTACCATGTGGTGGCTGCGATTGAGAGAGAGATCCTTGATCACATATTGGGCATCGTTTCCTGCCTGCCTGCAGCAAACCAATACCTTGCTTTGAAGACTGGTCTCCTTAGAGGCACAATGCCTCAAGTGCGTTATGCTTCTTAACGCCTCTTAGGGCAAAACGTCACCTTGGGGGACAAGCGTCCATCCCAGCTCTTGCAGAAGATGAGGGACTTTGCTGGTAGTCGTGTGGGGGATGACCAACTTCGTAGTTTGTGGCGACAGCGTCTACCACCGCACATGCAGAAGATCTTGGATGAGTTTCCCGAAAATTCTCTTAAACTTGTAAAATTGATAAGTTCTGGACAATTTTTTAAGAAATTAAATTTTGCTTTAATTTGATGAATAAAAAAGTAAAACATAAATACTGTCAATAATTTGTTTTAAAGTACACAGCATCTTCGTTTTTTGTCAATTAGGTATCAGCTAAATCTCCTTGGTCAAAGTACCTTGAAACTAAGCAAATCAGCAAATTGAGATGGATTAACTGCTTATCTTCATTATTTTCCTGAAATTCAACACAAAAGAAGAAAACTGAAACCTTTATGCGTTCACTTAGATTCAGTAAGAAAAATATGTAAACATTACCAAGCAAGCTCTCAGGTTTGCACACTGGCGTGCCAGAGTTCGGATTGATGAACAGGCCTCAGGTGTTAATGGCTTTTCCAGATTTGACAGCAATGCATAAAACCATTGTCCCTAAGTCAACGGAATAAAAATTATCAAAAATCGTTCAGAATATGAATTCCACACTAATTTACATCTGCTCAATTCAGCCCCTTAATGTACCTGTTCAGGAGTAAAACCAGTTGCTGCAAACCAGTTTATGTGGTAATCCAGAACGCGTTCTATTAATGGTTGTGTCATGGCTGTGATGATACTAAGAAGTGGAGGTACGCCAGGGCAGTCTTCCTTTTTAAAATCAACTTCATCGGGATTCTCATTGTTGATTGCATGTAATTCTTTCTTTAGTTTATTGCCAAAGCAAAAGCAGCACCACCCTATATCATCTTCCAGGCCTGGCTATATATATAAAAGCAATAATAATAACTAGGCTAAATTAATGTAGAAATTGCAAGTCAATTTTCTATACAGTGGTTCTAATTGATGAGACCACTGTGCTATACATCTGAAATAGCTTATATATTATTAGTGGCACATTTAAACGTAATTTACATAAAAAATAAGGAACTCTTAACTACAGACTGGATTCTGATCATTTACAATGAAATAAAAATATATAACTTACCAAGTTTAGGGCTGTTTTTTCTCCTTTTTTCTTCATTATTGATTTGTATTTCGAAAGGGCCTGGAAATTTTTAATTAAAATGAGTCAGTTATAAATTTCGAGGAGTCATGACTATTGACAGCTAAGGATTTCCAGAAACATTTTATAATCTGTAAAATAACAAAAAGGATTATAGGCTAATTTCCATCAAAGGTTTGGATTAATTTGGTCTTCAAAAGAAAGTTCATAATCTCAACTGCTTGGATTTTATCTTGCCCTTAATTGCACAAAAATCCAGGTGTGTGCACCTGAAACTTTAATGAATTGAAATAGAAAAGCGATTTATTTATTGGGTTATATTGCACTAGCTACTGGTAACACCCATACAGCTACTTCCACATCTAATTTAAGAGATGCAAAGGAAGGATATATAAGCTACTAGGCCACTTTACAGAAAATAAATCAATTAAATGTTGTCCTGCAGATCTCGTGGAGGTGCAATTGACCTTGCTTACCAGACGCATGGAGGAAAAGTCTGATATTTGTTTCTTCTGCCATGCCAAAGTTGGTGTGTATCCATTTGGTGCTGGCAGACATCCATTACCCTATAACAAAAAAGAATACAAGAAAGCACATGACAGTGGGTCTCTTTCATTAATTATTTATTATTTATAGCCAAAAATGAACATTAAACCTTATGTTTAACCTTTGATAAGCACCTACCAGTGCACGTTTTTTCTCAAAAGCAAACTTTACGTTTGACCCATAAGTGTCACGCGAACGCAAGGCAACATTTTGTTGGCCAGCAAAACTTACTTCGCTATACTTGACAGTCTGCTTATCGTGAAAATGAGATTTGTCAATATTGGCAACAACTACGTCTGGACATTGGCGTGCTTCTAGTCTATAACGAAATTTGAAATATGATCGATGAAATTGATCAGCTATAGTCGACAAGCAATTGGCAACACACTTACTGCACCCTTCGCAAATACTCATGCCCCGAAGTAGGCGGTAGATTTAGATCATATTCCTCATCAGAATTATTCTCAAAATATAAGGCTTTCGACATAAATTCGCAATCGGAACTCATTTTCATGAGATTTTGTAGCTGAAATCGAATTGGTAGATAAATTCAGTCGTCTGCTTTGGCAAGAGTTTGCGCAGCCACATGGCGCCATCTGTTTGCAGCTATTTGAAAATACAATTCTGAATTAACCGCCAAAATTGAATATCTGTCATGAGCACTCGCGATTTAGAGTACATTTAAACTCTAATGCCTACATATTTTTACAAGAAATGTGGTAATTTCCTAATGTTTTTAATTTTTCAGTTTATTCTTTGAAATTTTATTTCTACCTTGGCTACAATTTTAAGTGTGAAATACGCATAAGTTTACAAATGCTTGTACATGTACATAATGAAGGATTAACATCAAGTTTTTAAAGATTTAAATTAGCTGCAAAAAACCTCTCAAATGTGTGACACATTTTGCTGCATATGTGTCGTGTCGGCAATTCGTTTACAACTATTCTTGCGTCTGACCATATCTTATATTAAATGCAACATATAAAGCACCCATGACATTTTAAAAAACTAGATTTTTACACCCAATACAATCCTCCGATAAAAATGCAATTGGTGCAGGCTGCATGTCTTTATAATGTAAAACGTTACGGGAAAAAATGAAATCAGAATTCCACTAAACAGGAATAGCACGCTATAAGTGCAGGCATCTTTAAGTGAAAGGCACATTCTGCATCATACAGGCTCAGTTATCAAATGCGCATATGGTATGTGAATTCTTCATGTACTCGCCACATACATGAGTAGTAAAATAACTGGATGTCAACTTTCTGCAGGCGCCACACGTAAAGTTACATAATGCGAAGCGAATCTTAATTCGATGGACATGGAAAGTCCCAAAATGATTACATACTCGCTGACGCCAATCTCATCGACTGAAAAAAATTAGGAAAAATAACCCCAGTTAAACCTATGCTTCTCTACATTATCATATTTGATATCAAATACATCTTACCTTCGTAATGTCGACATTCGTAAGCTGCTTTACAATCTCAGGCACTTTTGCGACGATATCCAAAATTTCGCCTGTTAGTTTGGCTGCACCAACACCTCCTTGCCCACTGGAGATCATGACGATTTTATTCGCTTGGCACAAAGGGCCAGAAATCTCGGACACAATCTTGAAAACAGAGAAAATAAAATTAAGGCCGACTCAAAAGGATATCAACTTTACAAAAACAATTTACACGTTTTTCCTTCAAATAGCAATACTTATTATAATTGCGAAATCTGTTTTCCCTTGTTGAATTCGTTGTCCACTTGGGTCTGCGTTAGTTTTTATAATTTAAAAATGACCCATATAAATTTATACATAAATAAATAAAGATAGGGAAAAAAACAACATTAAGCAACCTTAAACGAGGAATTTTCCAATTATAACAATAACTCAGGCCCTAGTGGACAACCAATTCTAAACGGGGGGAAGTAAGTTTACCAATTATAATAAGTATTTGAAAAAAATATGTATGAGCAATTTTTTTGCATGCTTGGGTCGGGCTTAAAAGTTTCAATTTTTTTCTTTGGTTTTATAAATAAACTAATCATGAGGAAGATGATTAAACTAATTTTTTTCAATGCACAATGATGATCTGGGAAAGTTATCTGTCATCAACTTAGGCAAGTTTGCATGGTTTAATTTTTGATGAATGCCGTAAGCAATTATTTACAAAATCCAATTGTTAAAAACTTTACACTATAATTTCAGAACGTGCACGTAATTTTAGTTTTAAAAAAAAGACAAGCATTGCCGCAGATTCAGAGTAGTCAAATAATTTTACAAAAATGAAATGTTCCACATTTGCCTTCTTTTTAGGTTTACGAAATAGAAGATGCCCATTATCATTAATGTCATATAAGAGTTTCTTTGATTCATTGTAAATCACCTTGGGAGTAGTTTGCAAAATCATCTCCACCATGGCAGCATCTTGATACTCTTTCCAGGCGTCTGCCTTTTTGGCCATTTGTTCAGCTTCTGCCTTAGCTTTAGCAGAAATGGCAAATGCGGTGGCTTCACCTTTGACCTGGAGAAAATTGCACGCTTAACCAGCCATTTCAATGTTATGCCGACAGTTAAAATTAACTTTGCATTTATATAAATGAATTACTCTGATTGCTTCTGCCTCAGCCTCTGCTTCCATGATTAAACGATTTCTATAGAAACGGAGAATTGAAATGTTCAAAACGATTGAGAATGTGTAGTTTAATTGCAAAATCTATTTCTAATACTTGTTAGCTATCGATATTTTCTCTAATCTATATCGCTCGGCATCTGATGGCTGTTTTATCGTGGCTTCTAATTCCTTGTGTCTGCGCATAATTTCCTGTTCTTCTACCAGAATAGCTTGCGTTCTTTCGATCACGGTAATGCTCATCTGCTCTTCCTTAATCTTTTGCCTTGTGGTGGCTGCTTGCAGCTCATATGCTAGTTCAGCTTCTGCTTTCTGTAACATATTAATTGATGCTCAGTCTGAGAAAGGAAGTCGGAATACTTTTGAAAGAAATTCAGTGAAGATTTTGTAAAATTATTTCAGAAAAATCCGAGCGGTTTCTCTTAATTTAAACGATCAGAACACTGGGTATTACTGCCAAGTGTTTATTAATATGTTTCAATTTACTAATATGACACATTTTTCTAAATCATATTGATGGAAAATGCTTTTACATATCTGATATTTTGGCAGGAAAATTCATTTTATCGTCGATTTTATTTAAAAACATCAAATGCATATACCTTGGCATAAACTTCCATGTCGAACGATGCCTTTTTCAGTTCATAGTCATGTTTGGACTTGATAATGGCAATGTCGTTATGAAATCGTGCTGCCATGCGCTTTTCTTCTGCTAAAGCTTCCTGTGATAAATGCAGAAATTCAAAATGTAGAAATACAAAAACGTGTTTATTAGATTATTTAGATAAAGTTCAAATAGGTTATTTTGATAAAGTTAATCATTTCTCTATACTTCAAAACACATTCGACGATGATCTAATGATTATTCTAATCAACGACTCGCTTAGTGGCTACAAACATATTTTCAAACAAACCCGAATTAGGGTCTCCCTTCTAGCTTCTGCCTCTCCAATTCGGGCGTCTCGTTTCACTTCGGCAGTTCTTGCCATCCCCAAAGCCTTCAAATAACCCTTAAATAACAAAGCGATCAAAAGCATTGAGAACATTTTTAAAAGGAGTATGCATTTTATTAAATTGCAGGTTTTGAAATGACGCTGGGTTTACCTCTTCGTCACGCAAGTCCTTGATGGTGTAGGAAACCACAATGAACCCGATATTTATCAAATCGGATGATGCCACCTCAAATACGTTTTTCGAGAACTGTTTCCGGTCTTTATAGATTGCCTTAAAATATTAATAAGCATTTAATGGTCAGCTTATGCTAAATTAAAGACTGAAAATCATTCCAGAATATGGTCTCAATGCTTCACCATTGGGTTGGATTATTTTGCCTGCACAACATTAAAGATAGCAGTGATTGCCTACTTTAAGGGGTAATAATGTCAATAGCTTCATGCATACATGTATATGGAACATGTACATTGTACTGTTGCATTATACTGTAAACATTAGTGAGTCAGCAGTATATTGACCTCCACACTCATGGTTCCCATTATGGCCCGTTGGTGTCCTTCCAATGTTTCCAAAGCGATTTTCCGAATTTGCTTTTCCTTTTTTCCCAGAAGCTGCTGACAAGCTGTCCTGAGCATCTCTTCATTCTGGCCCTGAATTTTGACCTAAAAAGCCAAGCTTAGAATATTGTCCCTTAACTAAATCAAATTCAAATATATGCTCTTACCTGAGCAATGCCAGTCACCGAAATAGCAACGCCCTGATTGGTGTAAACTTTTGGACTTTCCACTATCAAAGTCATTGTATTCAAGGATATTCTAAATGAACATGATACCATAACGGTAAATTATCTCATGAAATATCACGTTTCAAATATACACTGCATATAAGGGCACCACTTTAGTCATTTCCACCACGTTTATTTCAATTTCGAGTTAACTCTAAAGGAGGTAAACATAATCCTATCAATTAAAAAAAACCATTTCGATTAATTATGAGAATACTTGCACTACCACTGTGCATTTTAATATGCCACTGTCAAATACAGTCAAGCTATCAGTTGAAATTTGAAAATAATGATAATCAAACTAGAAAACGGAAGATTAATTAATATGTCGTCAACAAGTAAGTGTGAGATTTGATATTGTAATTTAGCGCAGTTTAACATATTTCGTGTGTACATGTACATAATGTGCTGGTCCAGTAGTGATCAATAAAAAATGTACTGTTTTTTATTAAGGTGTTTGCATCGTTTTTAAAAGAGTAATGGATAAGTCCATTTCATTCCGAGGACTAGATCGGAAATAAAACAATGCAAATTTTAACGTGTTGTTCCGTACTTTTGAGTATCAAAAGTATTAAATGGAAATAAACTATGATTTAGAGATTTTCTTTAATACATGCCTACTAATTAAGATAAATGCGTAGAATAAATATTAATTCAAGTTTTTAGTTTCGTGCAATTTTATATATAATGGACATAAGATCGGACACCAGATGGCGCTGAGCAAAATTAGCCGCAAAACCATTCCTTAAGATTTTGAAATTTTAGAAAGGAAATTGGGTTTACCTTTGAACTCGTTGGATAAATGGCCATGCAAAAGCCATTCCACCTCGAACTAAAAGCGGGCTTGAATGGCAACATCCTAATAATCACCAAAAATGCAAGTTAAAATTAAAAAATTTCAATTTGAAAACTTCGAAATTATAAAATTGGAAAAGGCACCTACCCGAAACCACCAGGGCTTCATTGGGACCACAAGTAACAAATCCTACCACCATGATTACTTATTGTAACTTAACTACTGTATAGAATGAAATATTTAGGCGCTTTTCAGCAGCCTATTCTGCCGTGTACTGTTTTTCCTGGCTTTCAGGAGCTACTGCAGTTTGTCACGCAACTAACGCCATATAACCATCGTTAACGATATTTGTCATCATTGATCTAGAAACCCATGTAGGGTAGAAAATTTCCGTATAAATACCTATAACCAATTGCTGTTATCAACCCGGAAACAGTGTCAGTTTAGTTGATCAAGTTGCCATGCAACTGTTGCTAAGAAACCAGCTACAATATTCCCGCCCTTCTCAGGTCAGGCTATGTGCCACTTTCTTAAATTAATCAATAATATTTACATGCATGGCCTCCATACTTTATTGTTACACACGAGTTTTTAAATGGCATTTATATATAGCTGTTTTGTTAATGTAGACCTTCCCTTAGTAGGTTTTAAAGCTACATGTAAATGTTTTCAATAAATCAATATCCTATGAATGTCTATTAAATGTTTTCAATAAATCAATATCCTATGCATGTTTGTTAAATGTTTTGAATAAATCAATATCCTATGCATGTCATTTAAATGTTTTCAATAATGTTTCAGATGTTTTCAACATAAATTACATGAATGATTTTGCTTTGCATTAATCTTCAAATCGTTAATCCACTTGTACAGTGCCTTATGATATGAAAAACATTTGTCTAGACCAGTGATCCACAAATTGTAGGCTGCTAACCGATTATTTTGGTGGGTCGTGAAGTATTCATTAGTTGTTTTGTGTTGTTGTT
Source organism: Rossiulus vilnensis (assembly GCA_034700785.1). NCBI lineage: Eukaryota > Metazoa > Arthropoda > Diplopoda > Julida > Julidae > Rossiulus > Rossiulus vilnensis. Next base: position 7,223 of record JAQIXS010000600.1, on the reverse strand, counting down.
GTTCTATGAAAAATTGCAAAAGCGAATACAAAAAGTGCATAATAGCAGTGTGCTTGAGAGTTTTCCAGCTAGCACCAGAGTCCATGTGACTGGTGCGCTAAAAGAGCCAAACTAAGGGAGCCAGAAATTTCCATTTAGATATTTTGAATAAATACTAGCATTTTACGAAGTTTTATATTTGTATTGATGATTGTGAGTTGTTTTGAAAAATTTCTCCTATAACCTTAATTCCCTTCCTTAATTACTATTCCTAAGCAATTTTTTAAGCGAATTATTATTGATAATCAGAATTCGCATAAAAACATTGGTTGAAACTCATTATGAGATTACTTTTCTAGCTACTCAAAAACAATAACTGAAAAATGTCAAGATTGCGTGAATCGTGATAGATTATCAATAAAAAGTGGGTCGCAACTGATGTTAGTGGCCTATATGGGGCTCCGTACGAAAATCTTCGAAACGGGTACGTTTTATGAATTCCTAGCAGACATCATTTTTCTGTCCAGGGAGCAGGAAAAATTTCATCTAGATTCTGGACATCCTAGAATTTCTCGTATATTTGTACAATGCAAAGTGCAGTAAGGACAAAATTTGTGCCAGTTTTGAAGGTAAACAAAAAACCTCATTCATAAAATTTATCGAATGTTCTACTTGTGTTAGATGATCTAGACCTAGTCGTCCTGATAATATGCAGACCTTTACTAACCTTGAAATTGCCTAATAAAATGCACCTTGCCCAGATCTCACTATAAAATAATATTGTATCATAGCTAATAAGAGTACTGAACAATGCGAAAAGAAATGGATTTGTAGCACTTCAGTGCCACGGACGAATTGCATTTCCTTACTGCAGTGTATAGGCTTTTTAGCGTAAAGTTTTTAGGTCAGTTTTGCTTACAGTGGTCCTGTATTTAAATCATATTCAAGGTACAGACATTTGTCTTTAGTTTATCACTGTGAAAAGTAATGTTAATCACGTTCGTCGCGCAGCTGCATGTGTTACATATACATGTACACGTATATTATATGTATAACACAAACGTTTATGAAAGTAGCCTATAATATAATTGCATGTTCTGTACTTAATTTGACGTTTTCAGTTTATTGTGTGTCAACTTTTTATTCTGTAGTTTTCTGATAAATGCATTTATAATTTTGCAGAAAACTTGCTTAAAGAGTAAGCAACATAATTTGGAACTTTCATGTTTAACATCATTAGGATTTTTTTCACGGAAATATGCAAACTCAACAGGTTGGTATTCACTTAATTTTTTGAACTTGTCAGTGAAAGTAATCAGCTTAAAACTAAAAATTGCTAGAAAAAAATGTAGGCAGATTGTTCATTCTGACTTTCAATGGTTTAGGTGAAGTGGATTTGGTCGTGGTTGGATCAGGCCCAGGTGGTTATGTTGCTGCAATCAAAGCTGCTCAGTTGGGATTAAAAGTATGTATGTCTAATATTTTGATGAATGTATTGCTAGTTTCTATGTGGCATCATCAAACAGTTGCATTAAAACAAATAATGACAGTCTAATTATAACAATTGCATTTAAAATGTATGACAAAAAAGTGAGACAAATTTCTTTTCTGAAACCGAATTATTATCCGTTTCTATATAACATGTTCTCTATTCATATAGCGTTCGTTTTTTATTACAGCCAGGACATGGAACTGATTGTAAATAAATTTAATTTTTGTTTGTTTCCAGACTGTCTGCATCGAAAAAAACGACACATTGGGTGGAACATGTTTAAATGTGGGATGCATTCCATCAAAAGCATTGCTGCACAATTCACACTTGTATCATATAGCTCATTCTGAATTTAAATCGAGAGGAATTGATGGTTTGTACACTGTGTACATTTTCATAATACTAAGTAAAATAATCATTTTCAAATTGTGTAATAATGTATACATTGCAGCGACATTTTGTGGTAGTTACTGTAATTCACATTGTTTCAAACTACTGTACAGAGGTATGTTATCTTTAAAAGATATTGTTCAAACAATTCCCTGGATGGATACATTTATTTATTGCAAAGTTCTAAGTACATGTATTTTGTCAATTTTTTTTTCACAAAAAAGCTCTAAGCGCTGAGTAACTTTTTCCATGTTGCATTGTAAGGGAGCTAAAGGGAACTGTCTCTAATTTCCATTCCTCATTTTAGTGCAAGGCCTTCAATTAAATTTACCACAAATGATGGAACAAAAAAAAACTGCAGTCAAAGCTTTGACAAGTGGCATCGGCATGCTATTCAAAAACAACAAGGCAAGAAATTACCTATTGTATTTAGTATTTAATTAAAACAGTATTTAGTGTTTATTTCCATTTACTAAGCAGATCTAAAAATCCACAAACATTTTAGGTCACTCACATACAAGGACATGGTAAAATCACGGGCAAAAATGAAGTAACTGCTTTAAAAAAAGATGGAAGTCAAGAGGTTGTGAAAACAAAACACATTCTCATTGCTACTGGATCAGAAGTCACCCCTTTTCCAGGCATTGAGGTACTCCAGTGCAGTTGATAAATTCTTCAAATACAGGAGTGGAACGTTTTGCTTAAAGTTATTTTCTTATTAGGTGGACGAAAAACAGATAGTTTCCTCAACAGGAGCACTTTCCTTAGAAAATGTACCTTCAAAACTAATTGTTATAGGGGCTGGAGTGATAGGCCTTGAACTGGTTTGTGAAATTGTCCTCTCTATAGCTTAGTTTGTTCCAAACGTTATGGAACTTCATAACTATTGTTATGAAGGTGTTGTCTTTTACAAAGGTTATTGATTCCTATGGTATTTTATTGTTCGCTAGGGGTCCGTGTGGTCAAGACTTGGAGCTGAAGTGACTGCAGTAGAATTTTTAGGGCATATCGGAGGTTTGGGTATTGATATGGAAATGTCCAAAACCTTCCAGAGAATCCTTACAAAACAAGGACTCAAATTCAAATTGAACACTAAAGTGACTGCAGCAGCGAAAACTGGAGGTACAATAAAGGTTTCTGTTGAACCAGTGAAAGATCCCAGCAAGAAAGAAGAGGTTTGCTCTTAAACTATTTCAGTTTTAACTCTATAACGTTATATAATTGAAGCTGTCCTAAATTGCACTTGATTTTTAGTTGCATGTGCAACAAATCTCCATTTAAAATATTCTGCAACTGATATTTGATTGTCTTTCCGTTTCCAGCTGGAATGTGATGCATTGCTCGTTTGTGTTGGCCGAAGGCCATATACAGAAAATCTTGGTTTGGAAGAAATCGGCATTGAGCGAGACCAAAAAGGGAGAATTCCTGTTAATTCACGCTTCCAGACTGCAGTTCCCAGGTACATAATATGCATTAATAAAATGTGGAATAAAAAATCGCTCATTTGCTGCCCTTCTTTAACAGCAAGCTTAAATATAAATTGTACTAATAGAAAACAATTTTATGAATATTGAACTGCACAAACATCACCTTCACCACACTTATTTTTTCATTAAATTTGATCAGCGATTCAATGTAGCATTTTTTAATTTTAAGTATTTATGCAATTGGAGATTGCATCCAAGGTCCAATGCTTGCTCATAAAGCTGAAGATGAAGGTTTGTTACATGCCATAGTTGCTGTGCTTTTTTAAAAAAACATATTGCCCATCACAAGGTGTTGAATAAATGCTGCCCTTGTTTAGGCATTATATGCGTTGAAGGACTTACTGGTGGTCCGGTTCACATTGACTACAACTGCGTACCTTCTGTTATCTACACTCATCCTGAGGTGGCCTGGGTGGGGAAATCCGAGGAAGAATTAAAGAGCGCGGTACGCAAGTATAATCGAAATAAGTGGAACAGGAGTTTGTTCATAATTTTAATAATGAAATTTGATCAAATGGATGCCTTTGTTTTGCTAGAGTGTCGAGTATAAGATTGGAAAATTTCCCTTTGCTGCAAATAGCCGTGCTAAAACAAATAATGATACTGATGGTCTAGTCAAGATATTGGGTGACAAGCACACTGACAGAATACTTGGAGCTCATATCATTGGAGGGGTAAGTTATGTTAATTTAATAATTTTTAGAGGTCGTTTTTTAACTTTTTTTTTGAGTAAGGAACGTCTTGTCAATTAATATTATTTTTCCAGGGTGCTGGAGAGATGATTAACGAAGCTGCATTGGCAATGGAGTATGGTGCATCGTGTGAGGACATTGCAAGAGTTTGTCATGCTCATCCGGTAAGCTGGTTAACACTTATGATTACGTTTGATGCGTATGCAGAGATGATCTGAACTTAGTTTTTGATTAATGTTGCAGACTTGTTCGGAAGCATTCCGTGAGGCTAACCTGGCTGCTTATTTTGGCAAGGCAATCAACTTTTCATAAGTTGATCATGTTAAGGAATGCAAGAACTAGTGAACTTTGAGTCGCCCAGCTTCTGTATTTTAAATGTTGAAACTTAGATTGCAGTTCCACTATCCCAGTTGAACTCAGTGATGATACTCTAACCTTGAAACCGGTTGTAAATTAAAAATCTAATAAAATGTATATTGCTATTGTTTTTATTTGATTAACGGATTTAACTATCCCAGACTTGCAAAAGGTATATTAGTAAGAGTACGAAACGGGCAGGTGTTGGCAAAACAATCAAGTAGGTAGTAGAACGTGATGTGATATAGGAGTTACAGGCACTTTTTTGGTTAATTTGCTTGTTAAATACGTCTATTTATAATAAAAAAAACTCAAACGGGGAGAATCCAGCAGTCAGCTTTCGAAAACTGGTTCCCGCCTCGCCACAATGAAACCTCTGAAGTTTGCATGGTTGATTTTGTCCATTTAAAAAAAATAATAAACTGAAAATTTTGAAATTATAAGTGATGAGATAGACCCTAGTGGATGACGAATTTCAGAAAGTGAAAATTAATTTTTAACTTGGATGTGCGAATAGAGTATATTTATTTGTTTCTGGCACTAAGGGATCATCTACAAAGGACGTCCTGGGATTTTCTTAATTTTTAGTTCCCCCTACCTTATCGCCTTAGTCTGTTTTTTTTTTATAAATTCTTCATTCTTCCCCCTCCCCCCCAATCCCTCCTTCAATCGTCATATCCATTCTTGTTTGGAAAAAAAACGTTTTCACATTGTAATTTAATTTAATGAATTTCCTTCCCGGAAAATAGTGAAATTAACCATTTAGCTATATTTTGAATTGCAGCAATGATAATTTAAGTAGTAATACATGTTGTTACGGGTGGACAGCGGGGCGGCGCAGTGCAATCGTGGGAAAAGAACCGAAAGTCCAGGCACAACTACGGCCACCGAGGTTTATTCACTTTACTGCCAAAAAGAAAACAATGGGCAAACAACGCCCCAAAACCGGCACGAGCCGCGACTGCCAGCCCGATGTCGGGTAACAACGTAAAAAAGCCACGAAAGTCGCAATCACAAACCACAGGCAAAAACAAATACCTTCCCCAGCTGTCCATCCTACTCAACTGCTCACGACCCGTACCCGAACTGCAGACCCAAGGCCCGTCTTTCCCACACGCCACCGCACGGGGCCGCATTCCGGGCATGCCCCACGTACTTGGTAGGACGCACTTGGGGGTGCGGTGCTTTCTTGCTGACGCCATGGTACCTCAGCTGTCCCTCGGTTCGGCCTGCTCCGCTCCGGCGTGGAGGGTCTTCCTGCTGCTGTTGTCATGGGCCCTTGCGATGGCGCCAGTGGAGGCGTCGCCGCCAGCTGCTGCGGCTCCTGGGTGAGTTCAACGTTATACGTCGGACGGCGGAAACATCGCCACAACTCCTGGCGCAGCTCGTCCCACGACGCTCGCTTGAGAGCCTGGAGGTGGTTCCTGTACCACACACAGGTGAGCCTGGAGGTGGTTCCTGTACCACACACAGGTGAGCCGCCATCTCTGGGAACGAGTAGCCGTCCTCATCTGCCACTGCCTCAAACCGTTCCAAGAACAGCATCACATCCCCTGTTCCATCAAACGAGGGGAACCGGTCACGCCGGTCTCGGATCGCCAAACCCGCCGCCAGGGCCGGGGCCCCCGCCGTCTGCAGCAATCCCTCGGGAGGCGCCGCATCATGGAGGACCCCCGGTGGCGGTAACACGCCCTGGGGTGACAATCGAGCCGCGATGTTTGACCAATTGCCGACCACTGTCCGGCAACTGTGCCTGCATCAGCCGGAACTGTGGAGATAGCACTTGCACCGCTCGTCGCAGTTCTCCATCCGCCCCTGCAACCGGAGTAGGCAACACCAGGACATCGTCGTCGACGTCCTCGGCGGCCACCAAAGGAGCCACCCAGGGAAGACCGGGCCGCCCGCAGAGATAACGCCAAATTCAGGCAATGGAGCCAGAACCGTCTCACGCGACGATGAAAGGCCAAGGCCCACCGGTGAGGAATCCGGTGTTCATCGTTGGGGTCCTCGCGGGGGCGTACATGGGGTGAGACTTCCCACATGTACGTCTTGTTCAAACAGTTCCACCTGGACCCGGGCAGCCGCCTCTGCTGAGGCCGCCGTCGAACGCGTACCAGACTGAACGTCCGTTGGCTTGCGCGACATGGCGACGTACTGTCCGCGCAGATAACTGACGCCACCCAGAACTGACGTCCGCATGCAGGGGTACTGCAAGTAGACCGCCCCACGAGAGTAGGCAACGAGGAGAACGGGGCCCTCTCCAGGGAGAGGGCCCCGCCCTCCCTCCGGAGCTATTTAAGAGGAGGGAAGAGCCGCAAGCGCCAGAGAGTGGACGGAAGAGTTTACTTACCAGTATTTTTGTGATAGTTCCTACACGGCCCGTTGGTCCTTGTTATATTTGCCGATTTTATTTTTGTTGTATTGGGCCCTGTAGCCCCTCATCTGTAATCCACCTGCAATATAAAATGGATATATATTAGAATCCGCAATCATGTGAGAGGCTCACTTCTTTCGCCCCATCATTGCTTTTCAGTTCGTCGCGGGATCGCGAGGAAGACTACCCCAGGCTGCGTCGGCGTCTTCCCACTCCAGCGAGCAAGGTTAACTTCCTCGCTGAAGGTAAGTGGCGTAATACGGCACGTATTCCCCTTACAGTACCGGATCTCCGCAGTCCAACTTGCAGAGGGCGGAACCGAAAGTCCAGGACAAATAGGGCCACCGAGGTTTATTCACTTTGCTGCCGAAAAGAAAACGGAATAAGTGCAGTTTACGTCATTTTCGAAAAACGGATAAAAGAAACATTATTAGTATTCAGGACGTTAATAA
>JAQIXS010000599.1:0-42532 GCA_034700785.1 Rossiulus vilnensis | reverse complement strand
CCAAAAAAATGCGTGTGGAATACGTCCAATTTCATATTCAACCTTATTGATACATTTTGATATCTATCAATAAAAGACTGTAAATAATATCCATCAATGAAACAATATGACTTATTGAATATAGGTCGCTGTTTACCCATCGGAAAACATTCGTTCAAGATGACATAAATATTTGCAAGAACAAATATCTCATTTTCATTTAACTATTCGATTGTATAGTGAAGTATATAATACTTCACCTTAGATTGTACCCCTTTAAGAGCATTCAATCCATTTTTATCTCCTATTAAACTTACATGTCCATGTACTTGCCTCGGCTTCCATACTGCATTGCATGAAGATCTCTGGCTCTGTTCGTCTTAAATGCACGTCATTCACAAGCGATGCACCTTGGAATGATAGCTCTTTGTGTTCCACTTCGAAGGAATGTAATTATCCTGTCCGTAATCGTAATGGTCAATTACCGTGGAATCTCGTTTTCTGTTTCCATCCGTTTGGACATAACAGTTCCGATTTCATTTTCCAATGCCTTCTAAAATACAACTTAATGTTGTGGAATGTCTGTCACATTTTTTCAGGAGATTCTGAAATCACTTCTGTAATTATTTCTTGGGAATTCTGTCTTGATGCTGGTCGACTTCCAACGTACTGAAAGTCAAATAAAGTCATAAACAGTTATAAGTCATTATTAAATAACTAATAACAAAAGCAACTCAATATTGAATGTGACGGCGAAAGATTCACTAACATTCACTATAAATATTGCATGAAGAAAAGATGATTGTTAAGTTGCACATTATTGTGAAATGATGGATGTCAAATGATTCTAGGATTCCTCTTACATAATTACTTGGCAATGCTCATTTTTTGTCTAACGTTATCCAAAATTCATATCAGAATGTTTAAAATGATAACAGATTTTCCACAATAAATAGTATGGGCTCGGCCACATACCTATATGCCAACAAAAATTTCAGAAATTTAAGGAGCCTCATTTTGGAAAACTCGTTTCTAAGAATGATCTTGAAGAAAACAACCGTTTATTTGAAGAAAATCTTATTTATCATATAATAAAGTAAGATTGTATTCTTATGTTCTTTTGTCATCAAGATCTCCAATCATATTTTTTGCTCAGAAATAAGGTTTCAATGGCAAGACGTTGCTACCAGTTATGAGGTTTCTGTGGTGATCATTGTAATTGGCCCCATGTTGACTTCAGTATCATTTCATCATCATATTAGTATTGATGTTCTTGTGAGAATTGAGAGCGACCGTAACCATCGCAAGTTGAAACTAGCAATTGGACACGTTTCAGAGAGTCTCTCACTCTTACTCTCAGCTCAACCTCTGAGCTGGCACAAGAGAGTTCATAAAATACCACCTGAAATTAACCTAGACAGTAAAACCTAAATAAGCAGGCCACGGATATTTAAGAAAAATACGTACCTCTCTCCGTGAATATCCAGCATGCTGAGCAAACTTCAGTTCCAAAATGCGCAAATTCCTCGATGGCGAATTGATGTCGTTGATTGGAGCACTGACAGTTGCTCGTATTGGATCGTGATGAAGGCGTTCGGTACTGTAGCGGTAACTCCGGATGGACTGCTGGCTTCGAACTGAAGAAGTGCTGGGTCTACGAGATCCTATTAGTAAATTGTAGTCAAATAATTACAACGTCTAGATGACCTGCCGTGGAATATGGTCAATAAAAAAAATGCATGTGGCAACACTGGAACTGCACGTCGACTGGCCAAAATTATGTGCTTTACAACATTTGCGTGCTGTGACTAGGGAGGTGTGGATTCTGGCCTCAATTGCAATGTGCATCTCGGAGGTTTACAATAGTCATGTAAAAACGAAATTGTGCAAAAACAGAAAGATAAGGAAAAAAATTTATAGCACAGCTGAAATGCGTTATTGCCAACGTTGAAAAAAAATTTTGTCTTATGAATATTTAAATTTCATGGCATGCGTATTCTTGACTTACAGATACACTAAATTCCATTGCCGTTTTTTTGCTATCGCATAAGGGGGAATGTTTTTGTATTTATTTTTTGATGAAATTGTGCAATAAAGTGCAACGAAACATGCAAGTGATTATCATTAATAATTACACTAACTCACTGTGACAACGTCAACACCATATCGAACACCAAAAAAGCGAGTAGATGCACTCTTAGGACTTTTCCAAAAATTTCGTCAAACGTTATAGGTGGAATTACACAACTTGCCATGGATATTCACATTCTAGGAAACGTTTTGCATAAAAAATAATGCACGTTGTATTTGTAATGATGTGCTTGATAAATTAAATTCTAAAATTAGCAAGGAGACCATTGTAATTTGCCACAAGTTAGGCAAACACTACAAAGACTAAATGCTAAACTTACGTAAGGATACACCAAGTACTTCCTAAAATGATCCTTAAGTCAATGCCAGCAATGATAAATCTTTCTAACAATATTTCAACAAATCAATATTAATGTATCCTTTGAAGCATGCCACTGATGCCTTTCTGAAAGCATATTTTTTATGAATGCATGTGGAAGGTAGTCAAAATAGAACGCCGGAGGTTTCGAATTTAGTTTCAGGAATAAATACGCACATTTTGAATTGGACAAAATATCAAGGAAGAAAACTAATTGGTTATTTTGTTTCTCATTTGCGGGTACTGAATTTAGGATTTCATCGAATGAGTACACAGAACGAGCAATATTAATATCATGCACAACATGTACCAATTAAGCACCTGGTGTAAAGTGACCGTATCGTTATTTCTTTACAAGTTTTCCAAAAATGCAACCAGTTCACTTCAAAAATGGGCATCCTTTTTTACAGTTTCAAACAAAAATAAATAAATAAAACGTAAGAAAAGAGAAACCTAACGTGACCAAACATAAATAGAATTATTAATCTTCCTCTAAATGAATCAAAAAGCATCTTTATTGCTGTCGAGAAGTTGAATTTGCGATCACGCCAAATGATTAAAATCAAGGAAGATTAATGCACCCAGTGATTATATAACTCCACCTTAACTACTACGGCATGTTAGTTACCTCCTTTTAAGTGTTCCAGATTAGCGCTAAATCAAAAACTTCCCATCGCCTTCAATGCATATGGTAAGCAGAATGGCCGTAATTGATGGACTAGCCCTTCAGAGTTACCTGCTCTTGAAGGTGGGGCAAGCATACTGTAACTGGGCCTTCGTGAGGAAGGGGTGCCCGTACTTCGAGTGCTGGATCGCCTGGAGGGGGGCGCTGACGTCGGCGTGGACATTCCCGTCATCATGATTGGTGGAGCAAGATTCGCATTGGCATAATGTCCGCCTGCCTGACCAAACCTGGCCCTAAATAAGTGGAACGTTTCAGATGAAGGCCAATTTTAAAACGTTCAATTCAAGTTTAATCAAAATTAACACATAAAAATTCAAACTCAATGAGCAATCTAAAATGTCCCAACTATACGGAGAAATATAGCCTATCAATATAATTATTTTGTGTAACGGTACCACCCCTTGTCATTTTGGTGCCCTGGATACACCACTGATCAACATCATTGCTCAATTGAATTTCTACCAATAACAGCGTTTTGAAGAGCCTTTCATCATATAAAGGTACGAAAAGTTAGGACCAATTTTTTGGGGGAAAAAAAGATACCCGGTACATGATGTACAGTATGATAGGAAAATATTGATGACCTATTATTTTGGAGAAAAAAATTCTTTCTGATTTTTATTTGAGCCTCCCTACTCCTTCAAAAATTTCTCTATCAAACATGGTTGAAGCCTTGTCTGTTCTGCTTCACATTAGCTTATTCAATTGGCATCCTCAACTAATTACGTTTCGGGAATAAAATATTAAAAGACTTTGGGGATTTATATGATGGAAGTTAAAGGAGCGTGATGAAAGTAACGGAAGAGTACCTGAATCGAAATAAAATTTATTTATTCCTGATAATAACATGCCTGGATTTGAAAAAAAATATTTTAGAAATCTGAAATGACCAAGGACTTACCTACTAAACAGCTTCAACACCAAACAGGTCAGGGCAGAAAATAAAGAAAGGCCGATTCCAACTCCAAATACTGTAGATACATCAGCGTTTAAATAGGCGTTTGGATCTGCATTGACTAAATTGGTTAGTTACGGCTTTTTTCTCATTTACGGTACCTATAAAATTCTAAAGTAACCCTACCTAGGACACATTTTTGACCACCGCCATGTTTATCAGTTTGCAGATAGCCCTCCTTACAGGCACATTTGGAATAATATGAAGACACTTCATCACACATGGCATTGCGATCGTAAAAAATGCACGATTTTTCATACAAGCAAATTTCCCCCAGATGTAATGCTGAAAATTAAATTGAAAAACAAATATTAGAAATTGAAACCGAATGGCTTGAAGCAAATGTAGCTATTCTGTTCGGCGCTGCCCTAATTACTGGTTTTCTATTACTATTAGCCCACAATCAGTCGCTCCCCTAGATATCAAACTAGATGAAATTACCCTTTTGGAATTTTATATTTTTATCGATCCATTTTCTAATTCATAAGACAAAAAATGTTTTCCGTAAAGTAGCTTCTTAGCAATACAGACGTGTTATCGGTGATTGCAACCTTACTTCGTGTGAGTTGAACGACAGACGTCACGTATTAAAGACTAAGTACATACATTAAATGCAATGTTAACAACATTAAAATCACTTATGGCATAACTTATTTAGTCAATCGCCCGTGACGACAAGGTTAAATTTAAAGATGCGAAGTCAATAGCCACTTGAACGAGGTATTTAGGAGGTTATTAAAACATGTTTTCCTAATTTTTTAAAATTTCTACTAAACTTTTCACCTTTCCCTTAACCTTGTGCACGGACCTGAAGAGGGAAAAACATGTTGACCTTCACTTTTTTTCTTCTGCTTATTGCGTCTAGCCTGTTTACCCAGTATAGATTAATATTTTTTTAACTTTTTATTTTGGGTTCTCTGCTGCCACTCTCCAACAAATGTCGTCCCTAGGCTCATGTCTTGCGTGCCTACTCGGAAATCCGCCACTGCGGCGCAATCGGAACGTTCTTCAAACCGTATTCCGGCTGTTTTCCTTCTTTATTTGCGGTATAAATAACGCCAGCAGAGAAATAGGAAATAACCAAATAAATCCTATCTTAAACCCTCCGCCCACACAAAAATCCGACCGGAAAAATAGTGCAAAATCGCGTTTTCCGCTACAGACTGCCGTTATTGAGTTTAAGATAAAATTTCCAAAACCAACAACATGATTAAATATAATCAATGAGGAAGCTTTCTGAGTGGGCAAAACGTTTGGAAATCAAAAACTTATTCGGTTGTTTTCCACCTGTTTTAACCGAAGAAAGCATTTAAGAAAGCGGTTGGGTCAAAATGGATACATTTCATACTCCTATAACGAACATCGTAGTAAATGGAACCGCCCTGGTGGATATTCATGGGGCTATAAAAGTCAAGCGAATATGAGCGAACCTTTGATTTTCTGGGTAAACAACGTTGACATTTGTTCAAGATGAAAACTGAAGCTCATATATCCAATTTAAAAGTTAATATAAGTTCCACACTGTCGTCTCAAACGAGTGACTGAATGCAATGCTAGTGAGAAAACCAAGTCTGAGACGCCAAATGAATTCAAATGTATCGAAATTCAAAATTTGTAACGTATTTGCTGTTAAATACGTTAATCCATTTGAAAATATGAATAGACTTTCCAAAGACAGGTCATCCTAGTTTAATAAGTTTGCAAATTTGCAAGTAACTAAATTGCAGTCGAAATACCCATTTTCTTTTTCAATTCAATTCAACTCAATTCACTGTCAACAAGGATATGCCATTTGATAGGGAGGCGTAGTCCATAAACCCAATTTACTCGGTAGATTCCACCCCATTATCGTGGACACTGCTAAATGTTTCAGCGTTTTGCCTGCATTGAATGAATAATTGCGTCAAGGATTTATGCAGTTTTGTTCAGAAACAACTAGGGCTTCATCCCGAATACCAAGCGCCGCCTAACTCTCGTAACTTACAAATGTGTTAAGATCTTTAGGGTGAATCCAAAGCCATCTTTAATTTGTGTGCTTTGATAAATTGCTTCACACATTTAAAAGATGCTCTATATATGTAACGCACTCTATTCAATCTCGTAAGCAGTAGCCATAGCAACGAAATTGTACAGTATAAGAATGGAGTGTAAGATTACTCAAGGAAAGACATCAAAGCATACAATACATACAATGTAGGCTTGAAAGGTACTATCAACTAGCACCATAAACATATGTTTTCGAAGGTTCAGTGTCGGTCATTTTTACGCAGCGATCAATAAGCTCATGTAATCGGCTTCCCAGACGAAAGAATGAAAAAAATATATATATGTCGCAGGTTTATGCAAATGAAGGATAATAGCTTACGCTATATTGTAGACTAATTGAGCTTCATTTAATCTACAAACAAAGCAAGTTTAAATCCATGAAAACACTCGAACCATTTGAATAGCTGTTACAAATGATATTTTAAAAATAAACCAAATATGTTGGTCCTCTATTCATTCGTACACTGTATGCTTACTGTCAAAAAGGGCGTGTGCCATTGGCGTCCTCTGACGTCTGCACCGCGATGAAGCATACTGTACAAGTATTTTCCCACCAAAACCTGATATACATGTACATTGTTCAGCTAAGTTAAATTGTAGGGAATCTAAAAAAGATTTATCCTGGCAACAAAAGTCATTTACGTTACTGCTTGCTTTGCCAGCAAGATAACCCAATTACAGGCTCTTTCCTGCAAGCGTACTTAACTATTTTACATCACAAACGACGCAGGGATAATGCTTATAATTATGCACATAATATCTCAACCATATCAACAAACGTTCTGATGAAGCGACATGCAAGTCTAACAAATCATTCGTCATGGTACTGCCATTACCGGTACCATAATTAATGAGTATCGTTTTTCAAATTATTAAGAGTTTTTATCACTTTACAGAATAAAAAAGCAAATTTAGAAATAGCCTTTGCCAGTGAATGTACTGTTTTTGGATCGACTTTAAAGAATGAAATCAAAATCTCTCTACAAATCTTCGAGATGATTTCATATAATAAGCTAGCACTAATTTTCTCAATTCGTTTCCAATTCGGGTCCATGAAAAGCGCTGAAAAGCAATCATTCTGCATTCCGACTAACATATCCTAATTAAACTTTAATGTTAATTTAAAAAATATTCAATTTTTTTTGTTGGTACCGTTGATTTTCTTTATACATGATAATGATCCCAGAGTGAATTAAAACAGTTGCTCAGAAGCTAAGAATTGAAAATCGACAACTGGCTGGGTTTGTTTATCGTATTGTATTTAATATAAATTATGAACGTTTTATGTGATAAAAAATGAAACGTCATTCACTCACGTTCTATACATGTGTAATTGTTGTAGTGGATGGGATGAGTTTTTTCACATTCACAACGTTTTTTTACGCGATTACATATGGCGTGACTTATGTTTTCACCGCAGTGTTCTTCGCAGTAATCGCCTAACACATAGCCAGTGACACCATTCTCTTCTCCTAGAAAAAAGGGGGAAAAAACACGTTAGGTCATAGGAATAAAATTGCTCCATATCTACACGTACATATTTCTGCAAATGATTAAATGAACCATTTATTTTTGTAATTGCAAACCTCATAACCTCCTAATCCGTAAATGTGCAGTAGAATTAATAATCAAATTGTATACTGTTTCAGATTCACGCTATATTTAATTCAGGTATTTTCCAAGCTTTTCAAACGCAACACTTTATCGATTAATTTAGCTTATAGGATAAATTAATGGGAAATAAAATGCGCAATGATTGCCATCATTTCTTTAATTTAGGCACCCTATGAGGGTTAGTAGTGTCATTCGCAACTCTACTCGAATCTTAATAACTCTTGAGATCCAAAAGGAATGTCATGTCAACTAATTTAACGGTGAGTATACTGTGCATACAGATTGGAATGCATATTATTTGCCTGAAAGTAAATACATTAGGGACATAAATGACTGAATGCCTCAAGAAGAGTCTATAGGCTACAGGTATATACATTTACATGCCCGTAATTGTATTACACAACAGTACGCTCTTATTGTCTGAAAATATTCATTTAATTTAAAAAAAACACATAATGCATAGGTTGAATAAATCTCGAGTAAATTATTATAAGCTAAATACATTACGTGATATTCGGCATGGCGGTTTTCAGAGTATATGCGGATTATAATAGACGTGACCCTATTATCATGCACACACTAGCTACAATATAGAAACATGAACATTTTAGGAAGATGTACATGTAAGGCACAGGAATAAAATTATTTGCATTATGCTGCCCCCTCTATCATATTTCGTAATGGATCCGCCTCAGGCTGTAGATGTACTTTTATTTGTTCGACATTGCTAGGGCATACACGCATCTGGAACAATGCATTTCTCATCATCTAAAATGAATTCAGCGGGGATTAATACGAGTGCATAGCGGGGGACAAAACACCACCGATTACGCAAGGATAACAAGATTGCACGTTTGAAGTAAGCATTTGGTATTGAGCATAATAGTATCCCCAAATGCGCTCGTTCCAGGCAGTTAAAGAGATAATGCTTTAAAAATACATGTAGAAGTAAAGACAGTTATTCATAGTACTGATCAGCAGCTCGAAGCATTAATTTTTTAAATTAAAACAATAATCAAGAAAAGCGTTGCACATTTGCACGTGTTAAGCATTTTAAAACATTTTCATAATCCTTTAAACTTTCTTTAATTCATTTCATTTTCGTTTCTAATCACCACGTTTGTTCTATTATTAGCCATTGCAATTCGGAGAGCCACTTCGGAACGGCCACTAAGCCTAAAGGTCTTTAAATTCGGACTTTTAAACCGGTCAGGTGGACTAATAATGGTACGCAAAATGCCATGACATTCAATTAGAATACATATGAATCATTTTTATATCTTGTTTGAAAGGTGACTTGCATATACATGTACATATTCCTATGCGATGGCTGCCAGCAATTTTATTGGAAAAGGAAAGCTGGGGTGGAGTACAAAAGCTGAAGTCTCTGTCTGAGATCCACTTCTCAAAGTAATCCTGATGCTAGAAAATTCTGTGAATGTGTACATTCCTGGTGATTAAATAATGCCAGAAGACCCACTTAATGGCAATATCCGCTTGTTTTTTTTAGGAACTCACCTAATGAGAATCATTTTAAGCCAATAAATGATAACTAACAGGCAGCCTTCATGCAAGTTAAAGAAGAATACGCAAACAGAAGCAATTAGATAAACGTTGAGCTTATGAAAAAAAAACAGCACATATGTGCAAAAGTACATTGCATTGTTAATATTACACATTCAATATTACTGCATTCGCAATATTGGTTTCGTTCAGGAGCAAAAATTTTACGGGTCTCATAAACTGAGGCGAATTACAACGCCTTGACGCCATCTCATTTTCACCTTCGCACATCATCATTGATTAATAAATAAATGACAAAGAGCAATGAGGACTGAGATAGCAAATCAAATTATCACATTCGCTTATTATACAGTATGCCCGTTATTTACTACTTGAAAGATTCATGTGATAATCGTTACATGAGGCGGTTAAAACAGAAGTATTGCAGTCACACATATGTAAAACTATATACTAAAATATGAAATAAAGTAAGTCAAAACATGTGTCTACCACCAGCAGAAGACAGTTCCAGTCGGAGTTAATGAATGGTAATGTATGTTAGCATTTGTAACACAAACTGTAATATCTCAATTGATATATAAAACCCAATGATTCTTTGATACTAAGCTTATTTCACACCAATTGAAAATAAATATTGGGTTTGCTAGCATGATCTTGTTTCATCTGCTAAAGATATGTAAATAAAAAAGATACAAAAAGTTTCATTGCATAACATCTCTTTAAACTTGTCTGGGGTACAGTATGACGATAAGTGGATTTGGCAACATTCCACATTTTAACATCAAGATTATTAAATTGGCATTATGGCACGATGTTTTTCAAATGATTTAAAAATGCGAAATAGCTCGCGTTATTCCGGAATGCAACCCCACTTTTTTCAATAATCGGGATGTAGCAGCTAGTATGATTTTTAAAATAAATTTGGGCAACAACAAATTAGAAATTCTAGAATTTTGTTTTACGAAAACAGCCTGCAAAAAAATAATGGTTTTGAAATCATTTGTCCAACAGATTGTAATAATGATTATAAATTTCACTTTCGTAAGGGTTTTACATGTAAGCCTATTTGGAAATATTGGAACCTTACTTACGCTTATATTTTTGATTGTTTGTGATTACTATACCTTTATATTAATTCATCACTAAAATCGTGGGATTTTTAAATTGCAAGCCTACGCTATTTCGCGTCTCCTATATACCTGTATATAGTTATAGAAGAAGAAGAAGAAAAGAAAAAAAACAGCAAACAACCTGAACACATGTACGCTTGATTATTTGCTTACTGTCTAAATCTTACCGCTTACAACTAATACACATAAAATAAGCGATGAACGAAATTGTTTGAACAAAAGCTTACAAAACAATGGATGTTTTCTTAAAATATAAAAATGAAATATAAGCGTATTATCGCTTTATTTTTGAAGTCAGCAATGTGTATCCCGGTAACTAGTTTGCTTTGCAGTTATAACTAATAATACCTTCCCTAGCATCACACGATGCTAAAGTCCGTCTAATGCATCCTCATCAGACTGATAAATCGTCGTTATGCTTCGCGGCGATATTCGCCCACGATTTCCGTAATTAAGAAAAATTCCTGTCAATTATTCCAACAAAGAATTTCAAAATAGCAGAAACAGCTGGAGAGTAAGAGAAGCATATAAAGGAAGACACGTGAAACAATGATTCATTTTTCAAGAAAGTAATCTGTCATCTAAGAAAAAAAACGTAATAATCATCAGGCAGTATCTGAAGATATGATGGATTACTCTCTACGTTTTCAATTTGGCCATTATTTCCAATACAATAAATGGCATTTTTTAGGTTTTTGTAAAAACACGAATGGAAATAAAGAAAAAAAACAGCTAATGACAGAAAACCAGTTCCAATTAAATATAATGTTCAACACTGCATTAAATCAAATTCTATTATATATGTAAATGCAGTAAAACGTGCATAAAACGTATCCCTCATTGAATGTCGTTGTTAGAATTAGCTTTTTTAAAATCTTAAGATTTGTGTGGGCGGTATTTCGCCATCATAAGGATGACATTTCCAGTTTGTTTATCCTAAATAATATAACGATGGCAAATTAGATCATTTAATGCATCCCACTAATACATGGAACAAAAGCAAAATCTCTTATACGCCATTATTTTATCTAATGTATGCAATCATCTCAATAATGCACACGTGGATGTGTGCAGGCCCGTGAGCAGGATTTCAAAATGGGGGAAAGGGGGGGGGGAGAATGTTTCCATTTTTTATTATCACATGATATAAAATTTTGGTAGCGTGAAGAAATGTAGCATCTATGATTAGTTTTTTTTAAAAAAATTTCGCCTTCAGCGTTCGAAGAAAGACAAGAACGACTGCCGTGAGCGAAATGTTTTGAGAAAACTATTGGGGAAAACTAATTTTGAGAAGATAAAGGATTTTTGCCAGATTTTCAATAAGATGTTTCATAAATGCAATAACTAGGATAATTAAGAAAACGCCTTAGCCCTTAATTGTACAAAAGTTTGCATAAAAGTTTAAAAAAATTAAAAATATCATTCTTGTTTACCAAACAATTTAAAAACGTATGTTTTAATCATAGTAACTATAATAACAATCATTTATCAAATTCCATTGCAAAACTTTTTATTTTTTATATCAAAATTATATTTTACGAAAAACAGTGTTCAAAATTAATGAAGTCAAAATATTTTTTTTTTATTAGGCCTATGCAATTTTTTTCGAACTTTGATATTTGGTGTCAATGGTGTTTGTTGAAATATCTCTCAATGCATACAGTAATAACATCACTACAACTTTCACCTAAGCTGAAACAACAATCATTTGAGGCCAGTGATTTGTTTTTCATGAAATCTAATTCCTTTATGAACTGACTTTTTATAAATGTAAACATTTTTTAGCTTTAGATATTGCTTTGACAATTACCATAATTTACCATGTTTCGCAATGTTCTGCATTGTAATTTAACCCTAATTTATGGCTCAAAATCGTTTGATAAATGTATGTTGGGCTTTTAAAAGGACAATTTCTTCACAAGTTTATAATTTGAAAAGATATTGGCAAAACATTATGCCAATTATTTTTTGTTATTCTTTTTTGTAAAACAAATACGAAAAAATAAAGCATAGTACAAGGCGATTTTATTAGGGCTCACTTGATATTGAACTTTTTAGATATAGCCACATTTAACTCTTTTATTTTTAATTCGACGGTACTAATGCCATCTGTAGGAAAAATGTTGCACATTATCTTAGCCTTTTTAAGTTCACCGATACAAAGAACTATACATTTAATACAAAAACCTTACTTCAAAAAATTTGGAAAATTGTTTGTTAAGAGTACTTGTCTTCTTTAAGAATATTGTCTGCAGTAAAGGAATAATTCTAAACGTTTAATAAAAAACTGTTTATTTAGGTATTGTTTTGTAAAATATGTTCGCATTTAATTTTGTAAAGTTCAATTAAATTTTTCCCGAAAGGTGGACGGGTATAACTCTCCCTCCTTCAAACGTGTCGTGCACGGGCCTGTATGTGCATGTATGACGCATGTGCTTTTCCGTCATGATTATGTAATGTCAACTCGAAATTATGTTATTAACGAACACCGGCTATTTTAGACATATTAAACACGTTTGTAAATACATTTATTATAATTTCATGCTCTCACGCACGCATGCAGTTTTATTTCTGTCCATGCTGGCTTAAAACTGGGATAGGAATTCATCCTCATTAGGCTTATTATCTATTTTGGCATTTCAATTACCGTTCAAATTCAATGCTGACACTACATGATACGGTATCTATAATCTAGGCTTAGCACATAAGAGCCTAGAAAGTTTAATTAAATCGAGCCAGTCATTAATATTCACAAAATGACACACTTTTCCACTTTGAAGTCTTAAAATAGACAAGGCGGGGTCTTTTATTTGACGAACTGCATATAGGCCTACAGCAGATCATGCATACGCGCATCCAAATATAAAATTTCAATTATTGTGTTAAGCTATTGCAATGTGAAATATGCTTGCGGCAAAAAAACAGGTGATATCCCATGCGAATGAAATCTAGGTTATTACTAGAACATGTTCGAGTCTCGAGGGCGGATCCTGAAATAATGTATTTTAGCCAGACAGAGCAACGGTCATTATAGACATGTACATCAAGAAATTAAATATAGGCCCCGATGATCCGAGTGATGTAGGCATTAACTTAATTATTATTATATGATTATTATAATTAATCATCCAACTTTTATGGTTAATGACAATGGTGCTTGTTAAAATATCTCTAAATGCATACAGTACCCACGGTTAATTGTAAATTCGATCAAATTTCATGTTTTTTCAATGTTGAAAATGTATGAAATTAAAGAAGTGTTAAAATATGCATTCTTCTGGAGATTTGCAAAGAAATAACATAAACGCAACCAGGGATTTCCTTGCCAGCTTAGCCATCCTTTATTTAATTACTTTCTGTTGATTATTCACATCACATGTCTTTGTGTTAACATCTACATATACATGTACAATTAAAAATATACGAAATTATCGTCGTTGCTCTTTTTGTTGCACCTTCAGTGCAAAATAAACAAAAGTCTGTTGTGAATACATACATTAAAAACTTAATTATATTTTGGAATAGGCCTACTGTTACACAGTTTACTTAGTTACTGACTCGTACCATATTAGGTGAGTCCTAAAAATTACACTAGCATGCTTGCAGCTACAATGCGAACACGAGCATTAACTGTTTGTAAATATGCTCTACGCAATAATAATTAAATAAACCATCATTAATTATTCCAAAAAATAAATAAATAAAGGCCGGTTTTAACGTATTTCTCAAACAGACTTAAGTGTTATATCAGCAATTTTGGCCTAAACGCCAAATAAATAAATGTTATTGCGGTAATGTATCATCATTATAATAGCGTTCTAAATGATCTTGTTTAGTCCACTGTAATCATGAATGTTGTTTGTTATCAATCCCTATTAGCAGGGGTATACATGAGCTCGAAGTAATGCGCATATAACCAACGATGACTGACACATATAACTAAACAACTCATTTGTTTTGACTTACGTCAGCATTGAGAACAAAAACTATCGAAAACACCATTGACACACCAATGATACCTTAATTATGTCTCTTAGCTATTCTTTTCTGTTCTATGTTATACTGTATAGCCGTACTGCTTTAAACAACTTTCTCAAGCAAATTTAGCACTGCTCGGACATAAACGCTACCTGAAAAACAAGACGCACACCATGCTTAAATGACACTTACAGTATATAGGCCTATTATTTCTTCAAGTATTTTTAAACAATAAACCGTGCCTTTACAAATTACGTGTATATGAATTATGCGAGATGGTAGCCGAAAATCAATTCTACACGAAAGGGGTAGTAAATTTTCCTTTGATAATGATCAACTGAATCAAAAGTGTATTTGCGAAAATATTTGCATATTAAGCATTTCTGGTTGCGCTTTCAGGTTACCTGGAGGTCAAGTACAATTTTGTTTCACCGTTTCGCTGCTACAGTGTACATTTTGTTTTAATTTTTTTCTATTTGGTCCATTCGTTTCGATTGACTTAAATTCGCCCAGTTGTTAAAACCACTGGTGTGGCGATTAACTTCACGCACCACATAGTAGCCTACTGGTCATAATCCAAGAATTATAAATGGGTAAATTAATCGTTTGCCTGAGGTAGTTTCATTGGGAAGGAATGTCAACTTGAATTTTTGTACCCAATCCATTGACTTATATGTACATGTAGCCTACCCTAGCGTGATGCTAACAGGGCTGCATTAATATAGGCCAGAAAGATTGCCGTTACATGGACATGTATCTAATTTGGTGAACCTGTCAATTCCAGTTCGTTAGCATGCACATAAGAGCGTTGTGTCCTAGCTAAAGTTGATTATTTTTAATATTTACCTTGTACATCCCCTGGGAGCTCCGTTGTGGTGAGTCCATTGCTATCCGTGAGATTTTCCGCTGGAATGTTTTCGGGCACTAACAACATCACACCGGCAAATAAAAGTACTTTCTTCAGTATCATTTTCACACGTTTTCCTTCTTGCAATCGCGCTTTAGTCCACACGTAAGACGGCAAATTATCCACGTAGAAACCATCGTTGATGTCGCTGGCACTATTCACACATTCCACCCGGATCCGAGCGAGGTGCTCCCCTTCACTCACTTCATCGCAAATGGATCTGCTGCATTCAGCTTCATCGAAATATGGAGCTTTCGAGATCAGTTGCCATGGCAACCAACACTAGCATCCAGCCAGTGCCATTTTGTTGGCTGCTGCACGGTAGTTCCACTGTACACTGTAGAGAGAGCTACGCCACAGTAAGGTCAGAAAGCACAGCCCTCGCAATCATACAACGCGTATTACACAACTTGGGAATGAGGTCAGACACTGGCACGTCTGTGCTTCTTGCGTGAATGAAATTTCGGGTTTAAAAAACTGGGAAAATGGCAAACTCGATGCACTGAATTGCCGCCATTTAATGGTCGTGAGAAACAAAGCGAGGGGATAATCGTTATTATGCCCTGTACGGTGGCACCTAAAGACAACTATGTCATAGTTTAGATTTATATCACTTCAATGTTCTTCGAAAGACATCCACAAAAAACTGTTTGGTGCATATTTACGTGTCGTCATCGAGATTAGTTGGTCCGCATGCAATGGATAAAAAGCTGAAATAACTATAGAAAACAACAGCTTGGATATACATGCAGTTATCGATATAATCTCTAACGTTGTCTTGGCCAAATGCCAATAAGGATGATTAGAAGAGGACTGCACGGACAATTCAGTTATTAAAACTTAAAGCGAATAAGCTATTCAATAATGAAGTAATTTATTGAATATCATTAAAACGAGATATTTATGCAAATCCAATCAAAATTAGAATTATGTGACACCTTAAACAGTTAGCCCAAATAATACATTAATTGTATAAAGACGTTATAAGATCATGTAACAAAGTATAAAAATGTGCACATTAAACTAATTTAAAATGGTACACAGTTTACTGATAAAGGCTAAACAAACAATTTGTACAAAATACACTTCATTATCACAAAGTTATATGCATAAAAGAACTAAATAATGGTGGCACTTTTATTGTGTTATTAGGGTTCATTGGGTACATAAGTAACGCGAGAAAGTATACATATATTACTGATATATTTGCAATATTTGCGGATTTTCAAAATGAAATAAAGATTGTCGAGAGATGCTCCACTTAGTGTTGTCCAGCAGATAGTTGATTGTAGTATGCATCTACTTTATTTAAGTACAACGCCCACTCAATTATTTGTACACAAACATAACACATGATAAGGTGCATCTTAACATTTAACACACTAACAAAGCGTTAGAAGATTCAAGTCTGAGCTAAAAGGATGCTCACCTTGCCAAAAAACAAACACAAATACACATTTATGCTTCAAATACTTACATTATTACTGAATTTATTTTCCCAAGGTATATAATTAGTCATCTACTAGGGTATTTGTTATGTTTTATAATTTCAAAATGTTCCGTTTATTTATTAAAAATGTAATCAATTTTAAAAAGACGTTAGGCAACCCGCAATGCAATTTGGCATTGCAGAGTAAACACTTTTTGGGCGTTCACGTAAGTTTTTTTCTTCAAATTTGTTAATTAAAAAAAATGAATGGGACATTTTGAAATTATTAAACATAACGAAACCTCTAGTGGACGACCAATTCCTTACTAAGGAAAATAAATTAAGCAATTGTAATAATTATTTGAAGCAAAAATGTGTCATTTTTCGCATGGACGTCCTTTATTCCCACAAAGCAGTAAATCACATGCAATAATTGTTTAAAACTTCGCCTCGTTGAAGTACTTCATGTACGTCCTCCTAACAAATGATGGCTTTCTACAACAGAGACCATCAACCCCATCGACTAAACAGGTGTTGCCCAACACAACTTTGTGTTGAAATAGCCAACTGCACAACATGCTCAAAGTTGGTCATGGTGCATTAATTGGTGGTATAATATGGTATTTATCGCCAATAGTACACTTACATTTTAAGTGGAATTCGCTGTTTGCTAACAATTAGTGCATCACCCACTGATATGTAACTCACATGGCGCACATAAATAAAAAATAGGCGTGGCACTTTAACCTAATCTCGCGGCGGGTCTCGCCTCGCTGCCTGATCAAGGTCGTTGAGTCCCGTCAATAAATAGAGATCACGTGCCAAGTGTGACCAATCACACACTGTTTGATTTGTCCCGCCCGCAGCGGCCTGCAGCCTGCTCCCTTCATTGATCTTTTTGAAGTATTCCATTTTTTATTTTTAGGCCCAGTCCTTGATTTACTGTTGTGAACGTAACTGAGGAGCAAATGAATCAAAGTAAAAAGGATTCGGGATCCGATGAATCAGACTTAAAAAAGCCTTCTGGGTATAGCGACAACACGTGTATTCATGGTGGCAATCTTCACGTACTTTTACCTACTAACTCTTAACCCTTTTTAATTATTTCTTCACGCAGTTTTGACACTACCCAATTGATTATTAAATGCGTTAATTTTGCTGCGGTCAAGCATAGGCATCAGCGAAGAAAGGATCCCGAGAAAACACCATACATTAATCATCCCATAGGCGAGTAGCTGTGATATTGAACTTTATCTTTAGAATTACAATGAAGGTACTGTATGTACAGGATGGTCGTAAGATCTTTCCGCATGATATGGTAGTAGATATTGCACACTACTCAGTGGTTGTTATAATAAGGAGAGAATGATTTCTCAGAACTTTTGAGAGATGCAAAAATTCTAATACATGTACACTGAAAATCCATACGTTTAGTTATGTTAACTGCTAGGCTAGAGATGTAATACTGATACATACAACTGATTTCAGGAGTGGCATACATACTAACGGAAGAAGCTGGTATCACCGATGCTGCTGTCATCCAAGTATGCATTTATCAGACGTTTAATGCAATTTATGATCAACGAATAAAGTGCCTGCAACCTGAGATTTATTAAGAAAATCTATTTGCCTTTGTAATACCTGCTGTCATCCTGTGTGGCTAAATTTCATCCACACTTCCAATTCTTAGTATCTGATCATGTCCATGACTGTACCCTAGTGCTCATATTGCCCCATCTGGTATTAGGTGTCTAATGAGCAAGCTTTTGGGTTCAATTCTCAGGTTGCATGCATGTGCACGATATCAAAAGCTCCTTATTTGGCATTATTCGATTTTAAATGTGGTTTAAAAACATCGTTTCAGGCTGCTCTTTTGCATGACACAGTGGAGGATACACAAACTACGTTTGACGAAATTCGAGAACATTTTGGCCAGGAAATTTGTGACATTGTCAATGAGGTCACCGATGATAAGTCATTACCAAGTGCAGAACGGAAAAGACAGCAAATTGAGCATGCTGCCAATGCATCCCATAAAGCGAAATTGGTAAAACTAGCGGATAAACTGTACAACTTGCGTGATCTGTGTCGGGCTACTCCCGATGGCTGGACTGATCAGCGGGTGGAAAACTATTTTATTTGGGCTCGAGATGTCGTTAATGGTCTATGCGGGACTAACAAACCAATGGAAAACGCTTTAAAAGAAATTTTTCAGGCAAGAGGACTCATGTTAAATGAGTCATAAGTCATAACTAGAACGCCTCATTATTGGTGTATTATATTTACTAAAGATATGTATATATGAATATATATTTCTGCTAAAGTAAAAAAAAACATTTTAATCATGGCTTGCAATAAAAAGATAATAGTTTCATAAAAAAATTAAACTGGCGAAATATGCGAAATATAGCAAGACGTATTGTCAAATACGTTCACTTTTAATCCCATTTTATGCTTCGGAGGATACTCATTTACTCTTGATTTTTGCACATACAGAAATGCTTGTATTGCTATACTGGCAGATATTGCTGAAATTGTTTTGCCATATAATTGTTTATTTTTGTAATTCTCAGACAAGTTGTACATGTATAAGCACATAAAAAGTAGAACCATAATACACTGTTCATTCATTGTAAAGAAGTGTTACATCAAGTGGAACCTTAATTGTTTGTTTTCCTTGAACCAAACTTGCTGAAAGGGTACATTGTTAGCTTACTTGCGATTATTTTTTAAGAATTCCTTCATCAAGTCGGCCAAGAGCATTGTTTCTTCCAGTGTTATTGCATTATATAAGGACACACGAATCCCACCAACACTCCTACAATAGAAATTAATTGCTTTGAATATGTTTTCTCAAAATGCCGAAAATATGTAATTGTTATTCAAAATAGAATGCAAAGCGACCCAAAATGGTATGCCCAGCAAGCATTCACTCAGTTTTGCTTCAAATACTTAATAACAATCCCATCTCCTCCATGTAGAATGGTCAACCACTATTTTTAAATAAAATTGCATGTAATTTAAAATGTCTTATTTATAAAAAAAACCTAACAGTACATTAGGGGGGAAAATAAAGTTAAGAATTAATAAGTTATTGAAGCAAAAATGTGCCAATAAACA
Organism: Rossiulus vilnensis; assembly: GCA_034700785.1. Classification (NCBI taxonomy): domain Eukaryota; kingdom Metazoa; phylum Arthropoda; class Diplopoda; order Julida; family Julidae; genus Rossiulus; species Rossiulus vilnensis. The sequence goes on along the minus strand of JAQIXS010000599.1, from coordinate 22,716 downwards.
TTTTTGCATGATGGGCATTTCAGGTGGGCACGTTTTACCCAGCCGTGACGAACGTTCCATGGCATAATTACCTGTGCCCTTTAAGTTGTATCATGTTTTTCTTTGCAGCAGCTGCCAAGAATTCCTTTTCCAATTCTGCAGAAGGTTCTTTTCCACCAATTCTGAAGCAAATGTTGATGCGGCTACGGCACTTTGTTTTTGCAGCACAGCTGTAAAAATGTAACATCCATTTCAATTTGATTCGATAATGTAATTGTATAAAACAAAATTTCATTTTGAATCGGTGCCATACAAATAGAAGTTATCCGAAGCATCAATAACATCGTAAATAAGTTTTGCTTTTTCTTCAGCTCTTTTCTGGATTTCATCTAGTCCGTTTTTCTTAATACAATCCAATACAAGACCCATAATGTATATACTGTAATATAACATTCGATAATTATTAGCTTTACATTTCTTGGAATGGACTCCCCAATTCTGACATACCAACCTAAAACATGCTGGCGTATTCAGAAGTGAATTGTTGTCTGCCACTTGCTTGTAATCTAAGATACTTGGACACTGCGATGTGGCATGACCTATCAGATCTTCACGAATGATGACAATTGTGACCCCAGCACAGCCAACATTTTTCTGAGCTCCAGCAATGATCACTCCAAACTACGAAATATGTAAAATTTGAGGAAATTAAACGAAGTTTAGATAAATGTCCCCACGTATACTTCAAACAATAACAACACATGCTGCCAAAACAATAGCATTCAATGATTTAAGCAAATATATCACTCCAGAGATTTAATAAAATATACTAGAATATCACTAGTTAAGAACAAATTCTGTAAGCAACAGCACGATTTTCAGGTACCTAAATTTATTCTAATAAATGTCATCATGTACATTTTTACTTTTAAATGTAATTTTGCAAATGCAATCTGCACAGTACTTCTTGGTTGCACTAATATTCATTACATTACAACATAAACACGAAAATACTGAACAAAAAATGTATTGTACTTAATTTCTTTTACTGGGAATATTGCAGTCTAAATAAGAATCCATTGAAGACAAGTGATACGATGAAACATACTTGCCTTGGACACATCGACCACTCGAGTAAGGATATTGGAAGACATGTCACAAATCAGTGGCTTTCCACGAGAATCGGGGATAAAATTGAACTCTACTCCTATTTCATTTTAAAAAAATAAGCAATTAGTTGGATTCATTTAAACGAATGAACAGAAGATATTTCCTCACCTTCGATTGTTTCATTATCACAATAATACAGATATTCTGCTTCAGAGTTAAGTGTCCAAGTATCATAATCTGGAATGTCTATGAACACCAATCATTGCAACATCAGTATACTTCTGCCTTTTAGTGTGCATGCATGTAATTATGAAGAATTAAGATGAACTGACCAACAAACTGTCCCGGCTTCGGGAAAACTAATTTCGGTTTTCCATATTTGCTCGCTTCTTTGGCTGCTTTCGCAGACCACGATCCAGTGACGACGTAGTCGGCAGTTCCATTCTTCAGCAAATTAAACGGAATTCCGCTGAACTGACCGATGGCACCACCATGCATAAAAAGCACTTGGTAATTACTTGGAATGTTCCTAAGTTTAAATGTGGCAATTAAGCAAAGTCAATTCCATCAATGTTTTGAAAATAGTTTTTTAAATAAAACATATAATTGAAGGCGTTAAACGTTCAGACATTGGTTCTCAAATAAAACCGATTTGTAGAACAAAATAATTCCAATTTTGGTATTGTGCAACATTGAACACTACAATGATTGCAAACATTTTTAACAACACGCAATTACATACTTTGACACTCATGTTGAATGTCAGACATATCAAAAAATAAAAAAATAATCATGTAAATTACATCAGTTCTCGAAGCGTTTGTTCGGCACCTTTGATTATACTTTCAAATTCAGGCGAACGGTGGCTCATTTCTAAAAAAACCACAACAATTATTAAATAGAATTAATGAACGCATAAACAATAAGCAGTGCTTGGGATAGCAGGAACAGTAGTCACAGCTTCAATTTAAAAATGACTAATTGTCATCAATAACCTAGCAGCAAATGTACGTAAGAATAATAATGATGACAGCCTACAAACAATCTTTCAGTGTATACCCACTAATTACCATCAGTTTGAAAAGCGTTTAGGAAGCACATTTAGCATAACATTTTGATAATAATGATTGTCTTACCCATCACACTGATTCCAGTATTATTCCAATTAAGTAATTCTTTTTGAGCCTTTTCCAGTACCTACAATTACAAAAGCGACAAATTGTAAATGAATTAACACTCATGCCCAAATTAGTTAAATGTACACAATTACCTCTTTTGGCAATTTTGCTGGTCCGGGCGAAAAGTTTATAACATGTTTTGACGCCATTTCTAATTGAAGAAATCAAGAACTAAGTATATTTGCTAAAGAGACTGCAAGGATGGCTTCCAGTTAAATAACGTACGTTTCAGCACTTACACGTACGTCAAGAAAAACAAGTGCAAATGGAGGTCAAGGTACCCGAATGCGCCTCTTTCAAAATCCTGGGGATGTCAATTCGCCGGTTGACCTTCAAATGCTTCAATGATTTGCAGAGGTCATTAGACACTAGACAGATGACCCTCAGGCCACCGTGCTAAAGCCGGTTAATCCCTGCACAAAAAAAGGAACCGATATTAGAGGATCACACCAAGGAAATTGAGGTTCACTTCTGCAGCTGAACTTTCTGAAACCGCCATCACTAGCTCTTTCCTGAACATCATTCGTCTACGATATCAGGTATTGCAAAATACTTTTTTTTGTAAACAGCTAATAAATGGTGCAATATAAATTTCATATCAATTTAAAAAAGTAAATTTCACAACCTAGAGCAAGTGAAACGAAAAACAAATAGGCTATTCCATCATTGCCAAAAATTTGTTGTTGATTTGGTTTTGATATTATAGGCCTATAAATGTAAATGGTATATATTAATTATTCGAAATCAAAATAGTTAAAAAATACACATATAATGAACAATTTTAGACAGTGCTGTATTGTATTGTGAAATAATTATTCACAGTAATTTCACTGAACATTAATTTCTAGGCAATTTGTGGTAATCGAAATTTTACAAGTAAATTACCCGAACGTTTACCTGTTCGAAGCATTTCAAAGCAATTTTTCTGGAGACGATATTAATTTTAAAACTATAGTTAACTTTCTTTTATGAGCTTAAAGAATCATGTCTTCCATACTGTTATACAGTAACTACAACATGGAAAACTATGGAAACTAAATGATCAAATTAGACGTCGTTTATTAATTAGCCCATTTGATCAAATAATAAAAAAAATCTAATAGGCCTATGCCACTATTTCGATTGTGGCACGATGTTTAAAAAAACATAACGTAACATTATGGTTACGAACGACTGCGAAATAAGCCTGAATATTTCCCACCCATATTGATATTTTAAATTTAATTGAAACAATATGCAAATAATATTAATTGCTAAGTAAAAAATAATGCTGAAAAAATCGGTCCGGGATTTCTACAGATGGTTTAATAAGGAACAGGATCCTCAGTAAAAACACCTTGCTCGAATCGTTCTCAAACTGCCTAATTACCTACTTTCTCCACAGGAATTAGCATCGGTTGTACACCCCCTCACCTCAGCCCTGCCGAATTGCACGTGCTGTTCACGTGTTCTAAACCTCTGTTGACCTTCACTGCCTTCCGATTGTTTGCGCTCGCCGTCGACTGCTCAACTGCCATTCGAGCATTTGCTGAAGGACAAACCGGTGCTCTACATTTTTGGTAAGGCGGTCTTCCGCAAAAAAAAATTTAAAATCAACTCGGAAGTGTACCTCCTTATTGTCGGGCTTGCATCGCTTTAACCTCATTGCTTATTTGCCTAAATATTGGAATAGCTCGTCAAGGTATGTTCCAGTCTTGTTTTTATTGCGAGTGATGTACCGTTTGATGGCTGCCCTCGTTTCGACCTTCATGTCATTGTTGAAGTACGCAGCTCATGTTCTTTCATATGTTGCGTACCAGAGGTGTCCTTTGTTGTTTTCTTTGTCGTTGGCGTCATTGTTGAATGCCGAATTTCATTACCGACTGTGGTAGAGGTTGACTTTATTATTAAAATCCTGAGAAAATGCTAGCAGACAGGGGTGGATGCGGGGGCGGGGGAGTTCACCCTATATCCAGAAATGTTTAGTACGGCAATTCGGGAAATTGTAGATTTTGGTGCTTAAATTTATTGTATATTTTTTTCGACACGGGTTAGTACAGTATAGCCTAGGTCAGTTCATCAACTATTATCAAACGATTCATATCGCTTGAAGCTGACGAGCGTACAGTAGAAAAAATCGATCAGTTTTTATCTCACATAATGCATTTAATTTCTAGATTTAGCTCGGTAGAATTTCTGTCAAAAATGTTGGTCCTAATAAACAATAATTGAAATTACTAAACTACCCGCGTGTCCATCCCTATATACTGTAGGGGGATACTATAAAGTGCATGCATACTTTCAGCGAAAAAAAATCATTTTTTCCAGAATGTCATAAGTAAGTAGTCCCCTGTCAACTTAAAAGGGTTAATACTTTTATAGGACTGCGCTTTTTGAAACAAATACATTTATACTATTCATAGTCTAGACAGTAAGGATTCATGCAGTGTGAATTATTACCCTGCTTATGATACCTTATGTAATTTTATGGTAAAATAATTTTAGATAGGAAAACAAATTAGTCACCTGATAGTCAAGCAAGTTGAATTTGCAGCCTGCTTGATGGCTCTAGAAACTTTAAAAATCCCTCCCAACCTGAAAGTCGACATCATGACCATCTTTTGCTGTTGATGTAATGTTATCTAACCTGAGTCTTGTCTGAGTCCTAAAATAAATGCTGGGTTGATGCCAAGTAGTCCCACAGGCAAAAAAAACCTAGCTGCTGAATCCAGTATGCGGCTATTATAATTGGATGTTACGGGATGGAATGCTGGAAATAAAATTATTAGTACATTTGTGCAATGCTGCTCTCAAGTTTGAACGTGCACGCACAACTAAATGCATTCTGAGTGTTGGTTTTCGTCACACGTTTAGTTTCGTTTTTTCTTCGAATACAATTAGCACATGTTGCAAGGTAGGCTATTCGCATGCTTTCTGTTGCACAAAATCCCGACCTGATTTAAGCAAATTCTTATCAGAATGCATATGGTACATGTAACATAAATCTGCATGCGAGAGCAATTTTTAGTTGTATGTGATAGCCCTACATTAATTAATCCGTCATACCACAGATGTCAAAAGCGAAAGTTCTGAGAATGCAAATGCAAGCTGCCGGTGCCACCACCTACATCGACCACTTGAGTGCGCTCGACATAGATTCACCGCCTGCATATTTACGAATGACTGGTATCATTTGTACAATCGGTAAGATTTATTTGAAAACTTACTGTTGTTCTTAAGTGGGTGCTTGACACCTAAAATGATTTCGCATTTTCTTGTCAGCTGTCTATCAACCAGTTTCTCAAATTATTCATACATGTGCGATAATCAGAGATTGTGAACTTAATGTTTTGTGAATAGTTTAATAAGTTGGAATTAAATTTACCTGGACATAAAGCTTGTTTAACTTAAAAAGGGAGACTTGCAAATTCCAAATAGTTTACATCCAGATCCTGAAAAGAAAATTATATTAATAAACTTCACAATAATTGACGGTAGTAGATTGGCGAAAGATCTTATGGATAAAGACTTCTTTGCTTACATTTATTTTATTTTCTGGGGATTTTTGGGTGTAGGGCCAGCATCCCGTCCAGTTCCAATGCTGGAGAAAATGATTGAAGCGGGCATGAATGTTGCCCGAATGAATTTTTCTCACGGCTCACATGAGGTAACATATCATTAATGTTTTTTTTGAGAAGTTATGCAGAACAGCCTGCTAAAGAAGCCTTGTTTCAGTATCATGCCGAAACCATCAAAAACGCCCGGGAAGCAGCAGTCAATCACGGTGCTCGGGTTAAGGAATCGTTTCCACTAGCGATCGCACTTGATACAAAAGGGCCAGAAATCCGAACAGGCTTATTGGAAGGGGTAATTGCCAATGTCTTTAAAGATAAAAAGGGGTTTGGCACAATATTCATAACAGTTTGTAACACAACTTCATTATTAATTTTTGTAAGGGTGCTAGTGCTGAAGTGGAGATGAAAAAGGGAGAAAGCGTCCGTATTACCATCGATGATGCTTTTAACGAAAAATGCTCGGAAAAAGTTGTATTCGTCGATTATAAGAATATTGTCAAGGTCATCAGTGTTGGAAACAAAGTTTTTGTTGACGATGGATTGATTTCGTTAATTGTCAAGAAAGTAGGTAAGTTAGTTGGCACACAACATATGGGTTGTTTTCTACGTTTGGCTACTTGTAATCGAAATTAAAGTTGCAAAAGTTATTTCATCGATATGGCATAATGCGATTAGATGAGGGTCTCTTGGAACTTCTAGTTAAACTAATATCAATTATTCCGAAAATGCAGGTGCTGACTTTCTTGATTGTGAGATTGAGAATGGAGGTATGCTTGGGTCCCGAAAAGGAGTCAACTTACCTGGCGTTCCTGTTGACTTACCAGCAGTTTCAGTGAAGGACACTTCCGATCTGCTATTTGGTGTGGAGCAGGATGTAAGCTTGATTGTCTAACATTATTTGGTAAAAGATCCATGCATATGTATGTTTGAGTCCACCATCTTGATTGCAAGTTCTGTTCCTATTAGGTCGATATGGTATTTGCATCTTTCATCAGAGATGCTAATGGCGTCCATGAAATCAGAAAAATTCTAGGCGAAAAAGGCAAAGACATCAAAATTATTTCAAAAATAGAAAACCATCAAGGCGTCAAGAAGTAAGCCCACTGAAAGTGTCAAAAACAGTTTTTATTCCAGATGGAGATTTGATAACAGTTCGTATTTTTAAGTATTGCGGAGATCATCGAGGCAAGTGATGGCATCATGGTAGCTAGAGGCGACCTCGGTATTGAGATACCTTCAGAAAAAGTTTTCATTGCCCAGAAAATGATGATTTCGCAGTGTAATAAAGCTGGCAAGCCTGTTATCTGTGCGACCCAAGTAAGTTGATAAATTCCTGTTTTCAATTTTGATAAGCCAGATTCTTTAAAGTGTGCATCACAATACAATGTTAACGTTCTTACAGATGCTGGAAAGTATGGTCAAAAAGCCACGGTGCACTCGTGCCGAAGGTACTGATGTAGCCAATGCAGTTCTCGATGGTGCGGATTGTGTTATGCTTTCAGGAGAAACCGCAAAAGGAGACTACCCTATTGAATCCGTTTCAATCATGCATAATGTAAGACGATTAGTTGAAATGGCTTAATATGCAGTTCAAGCGGTAGGCTATAATGATTGTTGTCATGTTTGCTAGATTTGCCGTGAGGCTGAAGCCGCAATATGGCACAAGCAGCTTTTCATCGAACTAAGCTCTGCAATCGCCCCACCTCTCGATTCAACACACACAATCGCGATTTCTGTGGTGGAGGCATCGTTCCAGTGTGCAGCATCAGCAATCATTGTGATAACCACCACTGGCAGGTACTGACCTTTTAATGGAGTTGACTTGAGTTAGCACTAATGCCTTAAGCTTCATGCATGGAGTTTTTTAAAGTTGTTTCTGGAAAATCTATCAAAAATTTTCTCATGTTATAAAGAAGGATTTTCTGCATCTAGATCTGCTCACCTGATTTCGAAGTATCGCCCACGATGTCCAGTGATGCCTGTCACACGATTCCCACAGGTGGCACGCCAGTGCCATTTATACAGAGGCTTAATGCCTGTGCATTACACTGGTAGGAAATGATCACAAAATCAATTTGATATACAGCTGCAGTACCGTTGTTTTAATAAAATACCCTCATTATAGATGAGCGTGATCCAGAATGGCAAACTGACGTGGATAAGAGAATCCAGCATGCCATCGACATTGGCAAAAAGCGAGGTTTCATTAAGAGCGGGGATCCCGTTGTCGCAGTGACTGGATGGAGACAAGGCGCAGGGGCAACCAATAATATGAGAATCCTGTACGTTGAGTAAAGCATAATAATTATGCTCACATTTTCTTTTAGGGTTAAGTTGGTTATGGAACTTTAAAGATAACGTTTTTGAAATTCTCACTAAATTATACTGCCAAATCAATTAGCAAAAGTATTGCCGATTAAGTACTTAATTGTGGTAGTGTACAAAGTAAATTATTGCATGTAAGTAAAGTGTTTCGCACTGCCATATTTGTCCGATTTCCCCCCTTATAAACATCCTCGCACACACCTTGTTGGCTTGCATGAGTTTTTTTTTACATTTTCACGTGCTATTAAGTACTGGACATTAAGTGTGTATTAAGTTTTATTCCCTTCTGTACTGCTGGTCTTACTACGTTTTCCAAATTATCAGCAGTAATTAATGCCTACAATATATTTTCCAAAAACTGATTCATTCTATTGAATCTCTACCGACCATGACAGGGTAATTTGAAGGGTATCATGAAATACAGGGTAATTTCAAGTTATGAAAGACATTTGCAAAACGTATTTATATTAGTTGAACATTATAATAAGTGATCATTAAAAAAGATAAAGAACTATATTCTTGTAAACAACATTTGCATTCCTCACCCACTGCTTTTTAGTTGGTCGGATTTTAGTGGAAACCCCTTCTGGTATCAAATTACCACAAAATATTAAAACAGTAAGGTTGTCTAAATTGGTTGAAGAATTGTATATGTTAGCAGCATTTTAATAATATTGACATGTAAAAAAATGAACTAACTCATGATACCTTTGCAATCCAATGACAAAAGCAATATGTTTGGTTATATATTTCCAGGGAAGTGGACTGAAAAGCATGGTTTTCTTGTGTGCTGGTTTGATCAGAAGACTGTAATTAATTCCAAACTACTTAGTGTTGTTGATGTAAAATATGCCACTGCCTTGATTTGTTTCCGTTCATTTTTTGCTTCTAGTCATCATATTGCTGATTTCTCCTTCCCAAAGTTTAACTTTTTGCAGCCTACTTACTCTAAAAACTTTAATATTTATAGTTTTCTAATTTATTTTGATAACTGCATGATGGCGTTTGCCAAGTGTGTTTTTAATTTCTTCTGATCATGAATTCCCAATTAATATTAACGCTAATAAATCTTACCTCTGCCCCATTTAAAACGACCTTAGCACCCGCTGAGTACCCCATTCAGCTAACTTTGTTACTTGTCATTGAATTGAGGCGTTTAAAATTCCTTTATCTTCCAGTAACTACTGCAGTGGTGTCAGCTAATTAAATCCCTAGAAGTGTAAAAGATTAAATAAAGCTTTATATATTGTTTTTTGTGTAACCATATGTTGGCAAAATGCATAATTGAGCTATTAAAAACGAGTTGTCTCACTATGACTTTGTGGCAATTGCTTTCAAATCGATAACGTCATGATGAACGATTGTTTATCCAGTTTACTTGTCCTTTATTAAACATTTCTTCATGGAAGTGTATTTAGTCCAGGCCTATGGGCAAATTACTTCAGATAATCCAAAAAGTATCACAGTAAGTCAGGCCCCAGTCTGAACACTTTAATAAAATGGAATATTTTATTTTTTTATAGATAATTATTAGACTATAATGCATTTCACATTATGATGGCAGTTGAATGAATGATTAGAAGTAAAAGATAGGTCATGGAGTTTTAAAAGTTAAATCCCATATAACAACTGCCATATACAGGTGTGTATATATAAGAGAATTAATTTAATGGATTTTGATTTGAAATAATTTTGTCACTGTCTGAAACCTAGAATTAATCTTTGTGAACGAACATTTTACGCATGAAGCGATCACCTGTTAGAAATCTGTGTTGGAACTGGGCCAAGTGTACTAAATTCAAATGACCCTGCCAAAGATTTCTAACTAGGAGCAGTTCAACAAATGGTCATTTCAAGCGTTATATACACAAATCAAATAACCAAGAATCTGCTTGGAGAAATACAAAAAATTAACAGCAAATTCAAAATACAGCGCCTTAAAGACCACGATTTTAAACACACAAAGGATACGACAAGAATATTAGCACGTCTGCTGCTCATTGCATTCCACTTTAAGCGGTTTACGTGATAGCTATAGTAGAGAGCATCACATTCTAAAATCAACATGCCAAATTTTAGCTTGTGACGTCAATAGCGCTTATGGGTTCAACCACTCAAAGTAGAATATACTGAGTGGCAATATTTGTCCATTAAATTAGCGAATATTTTTGGGCAGTTTAAACTAACTTAATCAGAAATTTGAATCTAAGACAAATCTAAAAATAAATAAAACAAAATTACGTGCTTCGCCAAAACATGATTGCAAAGGAGTCTTACCCTGTAATATCTCAAGAATGTGAACAGTCATAGTACTATACTAGTAATGCAATAGTCGTAATTTTAATTTGAAAATAGTTATTAAATAAGATCAAAAGGGGAATCATAATAGAGCCCCGCCCTAAGCGCACGAGCACCAGAGTATATACTGTATTTAAATAGATAGGCAAGAAAGAAAGCATAGAAGTAAAAATAATATTTGGCAGCAAAGAATCTATGTATATACAGAATTAATGCAAAATGTACAGATGTAGATACAAATATATATATATTTATATATTTGATAGAATTCATTATAAGAAAAAAGAGAAAAAGGAAGACAAAGAAGTAGATGAATCATAATGGCTAAATCAAAAATCTGGGATTATTATTAATACATAGAAAAGTTTTTCAATTGTAGACGTGTAGAATGATGTGGTCCAAGCAGAGAAATCGGTAGAAAGAAAATTGGCTACTTGTTGGATGTGTTCCATTTGATTTCAAGTTAACTTAACTGGGATGATTCAATCAACCAACATGTACCAAGATAATGTAGATTTACTTATATATAATAGTATGAAACGTTAAGGCTGCTTTGTTTCGTTTTATAAGGACTTTTCCTCCACTCATCGTTTTTCGAACAATACGTCAAATTTAGCGTTTCCTCCAGAAATTAAATAGCCTAATTTTATTTTCTGGTGGAGGAGCCATCACCATTGGAACTTGGTTCTTGTGGGTGATAGAGATCTTCAAAAAGTGAGAATCACAATCAATTATAAGACAATTTCAATTTTGAAATGGATTTTCTCGTTTTGCCTGCCATTTCCTCCCATGAAACAAAGACATCCTGTAATTTTGCGGATTTAAGAATGGCAAACGTTTTTTTATGAGCACAATTGGCAATGCTTTTAACTATTTTCAGTACAGGTTAAGTTCTACTAAATGCTTCATTCATAAGCGTAAAGTCAGGACCACACATTTTCTTGTTTTAGAGCAAAAGCAGTCGAAACGAGAAATCTTTAGTCATTATTTCAGAAGTTTATCCTTCATGTACTTTCTAGACTTACCGTGCAAGGCTGTTGCATCCACGGTTCCCCATCGATCTGCATTGGAAACTTCTTTCTTGTTCTAAAATAAAATTAATTTCAATTAAGTACACTGCCATTAGAAAATCAATTCCATGTCAAAATTTAAGTGCAATTCAACAGAGATGCTAACCAGACTAGCGTTTCATTTCATGAGATGTAACTTATTTATTAGTTGAAAATACTAATTACCTTATGACCACTGAGGAGCACTGGGCAAGGCGTCGCCCTGATGCTCTTAATCCGGTTCGTACTTGTCCCATATGCAAGCAGTTTTCAAGGCCAATAACTTCAATCATCTTATCACCAACGTCTAAAAAATAGCCACATGCTTGATGATGACATTTCACAATGACATTTGATTTTATAAAATGCAGAGAAAAACAATTTTTTCAAATTTGCCTTGTATGGCAGATGCCAATTCGGCGGAATTAAAACTACTTGAAGATAATTCCTTGTCTCTGTCTTTTTTCTTCTTTTTCTTGGGCTTGCTGACATGTTTGCTCCTTTTTGTTTGGCTTATGTTATCGCCCCACAGATTGGCACCTCCGTGGGTGTATGGAATATTGAGTAAAGCAATGCCTTGTAATGATGGACCGTTGGCCAAGTCCAGTGAAACGCCATCACACTTCACACAAAAAGAAATCAATTTCATTCAATAAATCGGCATATGTAATAAACCACACTCAAAATAACCCTCCAGTCTGTAACCCTCACCATTATATCGACATCCTCGTGCAAGTTTTTACACGTCGCGGCGAACGTTTCGGAAGTTGCAAATTCAAAATACCACATCTTATTTTTCATTCTACAAGAATAAGTAAGCGGATATTAATTTTATTTCTATTTACTTAGATGAGAATTTCAAATTGAAATTAAAGGTTTTTGAATCTAAAGAATATTCGGGGAAATATTTTTTCTTTGAATACAAATCTTTGGTAAGGGAGAACAATTTTAGATTTAAAAATGTTCCGCCATTTTTTACATTGCTTTGACAAAATTTTTAGTAATATTCTGCCGATCATAATAAGAGAGCTTTATTTGTAAATTTCCATTACTTGTAAAATAGTTGAACTAAATTCAACTCACCTACTACTAAACTTTTCCGGATGTTTTTCTCTTTCTAAATGGAATTTAATGCATATCGATGCATCCTGTAAAGCATAACGAATACATATAATTCTGCAAATTGAACAAAACCAGAAGAAATAAGAGAAAGCAGAAAGTGCTTGCCACTCCGATGGAGAAGTAATTATTAATGATATTGTATGGGATTGGATCGCCGATATCATCTTTTGTGCCCTCAGTTTGGCTGACTTCGATGTGCCACCTGTCCAGCATCACCATGTGACCTTTGTCGACCTTTTTAAGGAATTTTTGTAAGCTTTCGTTATCGTAACCTGGAAAATATCAAATCTTGAGAATCTGCTGACGGTGCTCCGAGGTAGGATATGTTCTAAACATACCTGGACCCCATCTCAAACACCTCGCTAAGTCGTTTCCTGTTCCCAAGGGGAGGATTGCAACTGGTGGCTGGTTCACGAACTGGAGTTTGTCTATGAAATGTGAACCAACATTCACATTATTTCTGTAAATATGGCTTACAAATTTAAAATTAAGGAATACAAATTATTAGAGCATATATAAATTTATTGATGATCGCCAAAAGGATGCAAACCATGCAAAAAACTACACATTATTTGCTTAAATTATTTATTATAATTGCTAAGTTCATTTTCACCAGCATAGAATTGATCATATAGTAAGGACTGATTTTTTTTTATAATTCGCCTATTTACAAATAGAAACTTATTCCACTTCCTTAAAACGATTTTCTCAGCATTGCAACCTTATTCGAATTTATTCAACGTATTCTTTTAAATATATTTATCAGATGTTTATAAATAAACTGGACAAATTAAAAAAAACGCAAACCCTTGTGGACGACCTAATATGCATAGGAGAAAATATATTTAGTAATTATAATACGTAATTATTTTCCTGGTGGACATCCTTCTGACTCGGACCTAAACTCGTGATTTAAATCATCTATACATTCTTATATGATCGAGCAACATTTGGTTAATGAACTAAACTTAATGTTCTAGTTTTACACGATTACCAATAGCTATCGCAAATCACGTGATTACATTATCGTTTGTAGATTTTTATGGTCTAGCCAGTAATTACCTGTACATTCAAGAATCCACCCAACCGTTCCATCACCACCGCAACAAAGAACACGGAAGTTGGGAACATCTTTATAAAATAGGAGTCTGAAGAACCAAATTATAAAATCAGAACAATACCAATTTTAAGCATGGAAACTGGCCATCTAATCATGATAGTGCCAATGAATTTTTTTTCGATGCAAGCAATTAGGGCTTTCCTGAAATCATTTTAGCTACATAGTGAATAGTTATAAAACAAATGAAATACAATTTATCCCGATTTATTTAAATTTTCTATTCTGAAGTGGCTTTTGAAAATATTGATCTTTATATATCAATATACTCATTTATACAGCAGAAATTGACTGCTATAGATAATCATTATACATGTAATTCAAGATAAATTGCTGCGGCAACGTTTTCAAAAAATATCTCTTTGTACATCATGTTCTTAAATCCAAAATGTATCCATACCCTTGCATAGGCCCTCCTTTAGCTAAGTTGTAAACTTGGCGTGGATTTAATAAATACTGAAACTTTCTTAAAATCCTAAATGGGAAGTCAAAAGATAACACGATTATGATATTATAGTTCAACGCTAATAAGTAGTCTCCAAGTCCAATAATAAAGTAGAGAAAAAAAGAGCACTTGCCTGGCTCCTTGTCGGCCCCCACTTTTCGGATTGATAAAAACTAAGAGAGGATATGTACCAGGAGCTGGACTTATTTGGAATGACATCGGTGAAACCTGATAGACAATTACCAGGTTTAAGAAGTTGAATGACAAAACCACAGCTGATGGCGAAACCAAAAAATATAGATTTAAAAAAATTGTACTTGCCATGCTATGATGGTTATTTTCTGGAGTACCAGAATCAGAGCGCGATAAACTTTTCTTGTCTTTACAAATACTACGTTGTCTATCCTAAGAAATCAAGATGGACGACCAACAAACTTCAGGACCATCGGCTCAATTAATGCGTTTCAACAAATGGCATTTTTCACTTACTAGTACAATTGGACAAATGGAAGTAGGAGGCAGAATATGGGCACGGTGATCCCCGAGGTTACACTCGGGTTTTACCTGCGAGGCACACCTGTTATGTAACTGTTAATGAAAAAGCCGAATCATTAGCAATTCAAATATGCATTTTCCTTGCTCAAGTGTTGCACACAGCGCACGTACTGTCATTTGGCACCATCGGCAATGAAGTCCTGTAATTCCATTATACGTTTTTATTGATTTCTTACATCGGCTGCACTTCCCCGAACAATTTCCTTCAACCCAATGATGTGTCATTACCTGGAAGCAGAAATTGAAAGGAATCCACGCCAGCCCAAGAGTAAGTACCATGCCGATGAACAAAACGAAATCAAATTTATCCTTACCTGAGAAGTTTTTTTCGATTTAACATATGTGCTTATACACGATGCAGGTGCTCTTTGCACGCAACGCTCATGAACAGTGAATTTACAAACTGAAAAAAACAACTCACGGGTTGGAGAAGTCCCAGAAGATACACATGCTCTACATTTAAAATGGTAGGCCTACTCACAAACGCAGCAAAGTCCCTTTTTCCCTAATCCTACCAGCATATTTAAACATAAATTACAGTAGGCTGGCCGACTGAAATGCTTTAGTCTCCAGACATGATTACCATCATCTTTTACGTTCTATGCAAAATAAAAACGAACGCGAAATTCAACAATAATACAACCCATAGTTTCTGAAATAGTAAATTAAGAAACCCCTAAGAAATTTGCTTTAAAGCCAACCGGATGAAAAATAATTACATTTTTGCTATAAATACGTATTATAATTGTGCAATTCACTTTTTCCCCGTGTAGAATGTTTTATTCACTAGGGTCTCCGTTATTTATTATAATTTGAAAATGTTTCGTTTATACATGCAAAATTGAATAAACTTGAAAAAAAACCACGTTATGTAACCTTCGATGCCCATTTCCGGAGGCTTCATTGAGAGGACAAATATATTCTCCGAGGTCGTATAATTGTTGTTTTCAAGTTTACATATAAACTAGACATCTTCAAATTATAAGAAAATAACTCATATCAGACCCTAGTTGTATATGAAGCAAAAATGTGTAATAATTTTTGCATGTTGGGCATCCTTTTGTGTCGGTCGTAAAGTTCCTTTTAATTATATAAAATTAAGAACCAAGCTTATAATAGGCAAATTCAACACTATAATGGGAATTCTTTATCAATCGTATTAATTGCCATGCATTATCAAGCAAGTGAAATTATTTCATACAGGTTAATTAATTAATTAATCCTTACAGCATCAAGTCCTAAGAGAACCAAAAGTGGTATAGTTGTCATTCCTCCCCTTTTCCATTCCTCCAGTGATACGGTTCCGTCAGCATCGTAATCAATCTCCACCATCATATCCTGCAATATCTGCAATTGCCAGGCAAGCATTAGCATTTCTAAGGAGTTTCAAAATTACAGCATCATTATGCTTACTGGCTTCAATTCAGATACATCCCACCCGAGGTATTCGGCAACGTTCATCATTTGATTAATTATGCAATCCATTTCCTAGAAGGGGTTGCACATTTCAAAGTGTTCATCTCCTAGCATTTAATATCAACGGACCAGTTTTGCACAAACATAACAAATAAATATTTACGTAAGTATCCAGCACGCCATTCCCATCCGTATCGTACATTCGGAACACAACTAAATAATCAAAAAGGAGAAAAAGAATTATTGCCTTTGGCAATGCTTTCGGAATAAGTTGGAATATTGCGAGAAGAAAAGCACTGAGGACACTTCCTCTTAATTCCATAAAAAAAAGCTGCAAATGAGCTCGAGTATACCGCATTAAATTCACTCCTAATCCCATTTATGTAATCACGTTTCACCACCCTTATACGAATAAGTGTCTAAATATTCAGCTTTTTTGTGCCGTGAGGTAATAATACACTACTTAGAATGCAGAAACCGCTAAGCGTATAATCCCTTGCCAAAATACAAAAAAAGTTTCACCCAACAAATTTTAACGAATATGCAAAATTAGAGTCTTACATTCTAGTTTATCTTCAGGGCGTCCTCCTTCCAGCAAAGACAGATAACAAAATACGTCTTTCAGAGGCACCCGAACAGTGTTAACGTCTACATTGCTCGTTTTCCGAACTAATTTGGGATCAACTGTAAATAGAATTGGAGATGGAAACACGATACGTATTAGAAATGTAGAATGACAGATTATATGCTTATGAATCTTACTTTAAAGCCTATTTATAGCGATGAAGGGCATTTCTAGATGATGCATATAACCACCCTTAAAGGTACTATTTATGTCTGTAGGATAGCAGGGTTTTATCACAAAATCAAATGCTTTACTAATTAAAACTGGTGAATCATCATTAGTCCAACTGTCCTTTTAATTTTTCTTTACAAGTCTTACTATGCCAGGCAATGATACTTTAAGGAATGATCAACTGACAATTTATTATTATGATAGGGCACAATTTAGTTTCAGATTACTAAGGTGCGCATTTTTCATTGCACTGTTGTGCACATCGATTCCAAATGAACGAAAAATTAAGATTTATCTGTAAACTCATTTTTATTTTGTATAGTAATAGATAATTGGTTGAAGCTTTTTTAATGTGCGCATTTACACGTCTGTTTACATACTTTTGGATTAGACTCAAAAGTAGTGTAATATAAATTCCTTAAATTCAAGTTAGCAGGTGAAAAGTAAACCTCGCTACGCTAATTTTGTTCAAATTATCTTATATTGTACTGTAAAGTGCATGAGTAGTCGTAGTTTGTGCAATAAATTTCATTAACATCCACACCTTAATAGTTTTAACATTGCGTGTTCCAGAAACTATTCAAGTTTAATACAATTTTAAGAAGCTGCATGTAATGTGTATGCTTAATAATCTAGGCAATACAGCACAATTGCTCGTTTCAACGATGAAGCCCAACACTAAATTAAGTTAGTCATAGTCTACTGAAATATATAAGTACTTATATGATTGCTTGCTCCCCAACTTTATTAATTTGTTGTTATCAGCATCATTTTCATATCGGTTTAAACAACGCTAATTTAAATAACTCATTCGTATTCCATAAAGGTGACACAAATATATTATGGAAATTAATTTAAAAGACGTTTTAACATTTCTTCTCAGAATAAAAGTATTTTCAACATGTCTCGATGTAATTTACAAGAAACGGGCATGTTTTAACAACATATTTCTAAAACACGCTAAATTATTCAAACTGACCACGAGTTTATAATGTAACCCAAATTAATTTACCTATTTAACTGACTTTTTCCACGTATTTAAACATTATACATATCCAATAATTTAATCCCTCTTTTATCTTTTCTTTTTCCTTTTTTATGGATAATAAGGAAGGATCGATAGTTTCTAAATTTTTGAGCTAGCAAAGGAATAGCACCAACTAATTGCTACTGTTTTAATGAAAAAATATACAAAACGAAGAAATGTTGGGAAATGCGTGGATATTTACAGTGTATGCTTGCAGAATTACATTGCCATTCACCTTCCTGAATGCGCAATTGGTTCCACGATAAGCGAACCAATTTAGGTTGACTTTCATTGCAGTAACATTCCTCGCGTATTTTCTCAAATTATCATGGTTACCACACTTAGCAGCTTTGCTCTAAACACGGGAAATAAATCTAAACTTGATAATTGATAAATTTCCCCCTAATGCGTTTACGTACTCATTTTATCTGAAATGGTTAAAAGAAAAAAAGGTTGCATTGTTATCAGACAGCCTTAAAAGGATTTTGAAATACTCGTTATCACTCCTGCAGTATATTTCAACTATTTCAATCTATTTCCGATAATCAAAGCAATCAAAACTGCTGCAGCGAAAATGCAATAAGAAACGCACCGCGAAGCACAAGAAGGTAATTGGATTACGACAACACAGAAATACGAAGAATTCCACGGAAGTTAATCGATAGTGGAACTACAATGTTATTTCGAATTTCGAAGCAGCTACCACAGAATAAACAGGAGTGCTAGCATCGAGCAACATTCACCAAGACAAACACACAAGGACCTACGAGAATAGTATTGAAAGTTGCTGGATTCGGACAATTTCGACAATACAGTATTATCATTTCATTTCCCAGTCCCCCTTCCCTACGTACAACATCATAGAGTACACATACCGCTTGTGACCAAAAGAGAATTTTGGGATTTCCTTGAAGAATTACGAGATACTTGACTATGGCTAGGGGAAGAGTCAATTGATCTAGGATCGGTGTAAGACATTTGTGTGACAGTGACAGTAGGATGGACGGTGGCCCCAACACTCCCTAGAATAGGATATGGTAAAGACGACAGATTAGCTTTTCAAGCACAAAAACTTGCACATTTATCAACTTGCCGTTTAGAAACTAGTGAAACATGTTTAGTGTGAAATTAATTACGGTTAACGTTATTGACAACACTCGCAAATGCCATGGCCTAAATTATTAGACATGACAAAAGCATACGAACAGAAAGCAAAAGGCGAAATTACTTTTAATTTAGATAATAGAAAACAGAAATAAGGTTAACGACCGACCCAAAACGACACTCACTATGAACAGAATCACATTTTTGGTTCAAATAATTCTTGTTAAAATTTCCCCCGTGTAGAATTAGTTGCCCACTAAGGTTTTACATGTAAGTTATAATTTTATATTTTATAATTTAAAAATGTTCCGTTTATCTATAAAAAATTAAGCAACTTGGAAAAAAAACCCGTTATGCAACCTCTGATACTCATCTTCGAAGGTTTCACTTAGAAGAAAAAACCCGTTTTTGGAGGTCACATAACGGTATTTGTTCAAGTTTATTTAATTTTTATAAACAAGTAGGGCATTTTTAAATTACAAAAATAACTCGGACCATAGTGGACAACCAATTCTATACGAAAAAAACAACTTAGCAATTAAAAGCATTTGAATTAAAAAATGTCTAAATAATATTTGTATGTTGGACATCCTTTTGGGTCGGCCTTAACGAAGTTGTTTATTCAGCGTTAAAAGACTAATTGTAATTAACAGTACCATAGGGTGATTAAGTGGTTATTGTACGACTAGAATAACTACCTAAAATGACTAAATATCCACGCCACTCAACCATAATACTCCACTATTATTATTATGAACCACCATGTTTTTTTTATAAATGTAGATAAATTCATAAGTAGATAATGCCGATAAAATTCGTATCATCCCCACTTACACATGTAACCACTCAATTTTCAACAGCTGATTACTTTAACAAGATAGCAGGGTGTTTGTCCTGTACTAGCTTTATTTCTAAGCCGAGTACTGACACCGGAATTTAAGCTTACGTTTTAGTAAATATACCTGATTTAGACGTATAATATCAGACATTTTGACATCGTGCACTAGTCTCGATTTAGCGCTACAGACTTCATGCAGGATTCAAAGCATTTTTAAAATTGTTATTTCTCGGTCAGGATTTATCGCTATTTTATATGGATTAATAAGCGACAAATCAAAACGAAATTAAGAAAGATGTGTCAAGAAATTCCCAGAAATGGGGAAATCACGTTTTCTCAACTAGCATTTCTCGTACTTCTTAGAGAATCGCAAAACAATCACGCGAGGCCGTAGGAAACGGATCTTAAGTAAGCCTTAACAAGTGAGCAAACTGCTAAACAGTTGATATGCGTATCCGAAAACAAAAGAGCGTCAATCTTGCTAGTTTTTACGAATATGAAAATGGAAATTGCTTTCCAATTCTTCACATTTTTAAAACATAAGTGTTTTTGGTCAAAGCTGAAGGAAGGTACTATGCAAAATAAAAGTCATGCAAACTAGAAAAACTATTCTAGGAATATTCCTGGTGGAAGGAAAACATTTCCTTTAATTCGCTAAAATATGAAAACTAATAAAGTGACAAATTATAAATAACTAAAAAACAGCGGCGTTGAGCAAAAAAATGTCCACATACTTTGAATATATTCTCACTTTTAAAAGCAGGAAACCGAAGTCTTAATATTGCATGGATTAGCCATATGGTCATTGTTATAACATTTAAATGCAATGAGACTTTCCATACGTAAAAGCATTTGATTAATTTTTTTATCAATATCGAAGTGATTTTTGGAGACATTTCACCCTTACCGGTCCTGCCGCGGGTGCTGGCATCGCTGCCGCTGCGATGATGGCCGAGGCTGTGAAATTTTTCGGTAAGTCCGTGCAATTTCTCAGCCAGGCTGTGATGCTTTTCCCTGGGCCCCGGTTCCCGGTCGGGATCCGTGCCCAGGCTGGGTATCGATCCCCCGCTGGCATTGTGCGAGGTGATGGGGGCGCAGGCCGTGGTCGAGGCCACTACGGCCATCTCCTGGAGCAACACAACAGTTAGGTCGGCATCAGTATACGCTCCTCCACCGAGATATCTCTGTGGGCAGATACAGACAACGACAGTTCAGCATTAATAAGGAGGCCAGCAAACAGCACAGTCGATCAACGACAATTGCCCACAAGAAATAAAAAAACAACCCTGACCTTTAGTATCACGGTAGAACATTGTTTGGCATAAAAGATTTAATAATAAAAAAAAGATATCTTAAGGCTTAAGAGCTTGCAAACAGCGAGCATCACCCCCAAGCACGACTACGTTCCTAAACCAACACAACGAAATTTCAACATAAATTTAAGCGAAGGAGACCAGGGGTCCTCAACCTTTTTGGAGCAGAGGTCCACTGATAACATTTTCGGCAGGTCGGAGCAAAAAATATTTTTATCGGCAATTATTTTGAGTTTACGGATCAAGGATTTTTTTCTGAAAAAATGCTTAAAATTGCAATAAACAAGTTAACGCCGTAAGAGTTTCTTAAAAAGAACCAGAAATAACAAATGTATTTATCCATAAATGTTTCTTTAAAAAAATAATAAAAAAGTACGACTAAAGCACAGTTTTAGGAAAACTAGATTAGACATACTTTCAAAACAATTGATATGGTAAGTTGAAATAAATGCATGTTGATCGGGTCAGTTTAACAATTGATGAATTAAACAAAAATAAAATCATAAAATAAACAACAATTAAAAGAATAAAAATCAATAACATTAAAAAATAAAAATTAGATTTTCAGAAATATTGATTTATTAAGCCGATTCAAATGCATGTAGAATGGGTTGGATGAATTACTTCTTAGTGCACTTTCTGTAAAACATTCAGATGCAAGGGACTTGAATCCGCTACGTATCCAAACGGAACACGTGTATGTATACAAAAAGAGAACTGTGAGCCAAATCGTGGCCCGCGGGCCACAGGTTAGCGACCCCTGGTCTAGACAGTTGCCAATAGGGATCATGCGTGCCAATCTGCTTCAGAGTAGCTTTTAGCCTATTCAGCAATTGTGGATTTCCAAATTTTCTACTAGCATATCTCAACAGTATAAGCTTTCAAGTTATGGAAAATAGCGCGATGCTCGTCTCATGTTTTTATCGCAGCTCCTTCTCCCTGTTGGAGGACATCAGATATTCAAAAATGGCTTTTCAATGGAAATGTCAAAATCGTACTAGTGCACGAAGCCTCAAGGGTGCAACCCCATTTTCAAACGCGATTACCTACGGTGCACGCGGGTCGTTGATACCTAAAACTACGTACCTAAAAACACGTACACAAAATCCAATCATTACAGTGTTATCATGGAAAGCAGGAATTTTATTAAAACTATAGAAAAACAACCCTCGAATAAGTGTTTTAATATCACGTGCACTTAAAAATACTCAAGCATGAAACGAATGAGCCTACAAGAAATTCGTGCACAGCGAGGTGTTCGGATATTTCCGCATGGGAAAAGTATGGGTCATTGTTAACAGCCAACCAAGAAGTACATTCTTTGGTAGTTGGTACCTATCTACGCAGTAATTCCTCAACTAAGCTAAGTACATTCCATGACAAAACTCATAGCCTACAAAATCAGGGTTCTCATTGAAATCAAATTCCCTGATCTATCCAGGTTTTTGGAAAAATTTCCCGGACTATCAAAGATGTTTATCAAATAAAAT
>JAQIXS010000598.1:0-42546 GCA_034700785.1 Rossiulus vilnensis | reverse complement strand
GATAACTCGAAATTCGGATAAGTCGAATATTTTTGGGGGTCCCCTGCGACTTCGAGTTATCGAGCTTTCACTGTATACAGATTTTTGAATACAAGTTTGAAAAGTTAACATTCAGATACAATATTCAAAAATCTTAACTTTAGTTACTCATTCGGTTCAATTGAAATTAAGTAATTTCCGTACAAATAACTAGGATAACATTTCTAAATCCACAATGCTTTCGCAAACAAAATAGTTATTGGTTAAAAATTAGATTTCAAAATACATGTATCTGAATTAAGGACGAATTGCAACAACTTTGGAGTCACCTTCCATCCCATACTGAAAAGAAATGCATTCAAATTGAGACATGCACATCAATATTTATTTTGAAATATGCTTTGTTGACTGTATTTCGTAATGCATTTATCCACGCCTTTTAAAATGAAATTTTGTCTAAATCTACGTGCATTTTTCAACCATTATTTGTATGGTATTAAGGTCCTATTATAAATTATGTACAATTAAAAACGTATTCTGGAAACGTTACGTGCTTCATATTTATGAGGCACACTCTCCTAAACCAGTTTTTGTTTTGGGTATCAAAGTTATGCATTCGTTTATGTATTTATTTAATCGCCATTTTGAAAATGCTTTCTATAGGATTAGGTTTTCTTGAGCTTATTACTTTTTCTTTTGTCTACACGTAGTTTTTCACCTATTCACCGTGTGTAATTTGCACGTTTTCGATTGTTTTACTACTAAGAGGTTTGCTAATTTACTATTTTATAAATATCAAATACCCTGTCATTAGCAAAATTGGCCTTAAATGTGGCACTCTAAATGAAAATGCTCATATCTTTGATATGGAGTTATTATCTTAAGTTGACTAATTTACAGCGTAGTTAATTTGTGTGTGAATTTTGTTTTACATCGTCACTAAAACATGTTTTCTGTTTTTTCCCCAATAGATAACAAAAAATTGCAGCCTGCGTAATTACTCAGAACCTTGACCCAAGTATATTTTAATTACAACACATTAAGGTGCATTAATAAATACATTCTTACATCATTACTTTTACACGTTTGTCATATACACTGTTATACAATTAAATAGCTACTTACACGCAAAATAGCCACTTAGGTATGGTCCTCTAATAAGGACCAACCTAAGGTGCTACAACCTTGGTAACACAACCCGGGTGTAACTGGGGAACATATCTCTCACATCACTTCTCCCACATGTACGTATTCTACGTTGTCATCGTGTAACAATGCATATAGACATATCCACGCATATACCAGATGCTCTAACTGTGTAAGAAAGTGATTGGACTCCACATACACTTTACTGGCACATACACTTTACTGGACTCATTTTATGAACACTCTTTATTTTTGACATTCGATATGAAAGCAGATTCGATGCCCTTAACTCTGTTTCTCAATTTACTTTATTAATTGATTGATTGGAAATATCTAAAGAACTAGGACCTAAGATGTGTACCCTTTTCATTCAGAGTGCCACAAATATCCTCACGAAAATTGTACTGAGATGCATTTTCCCGAAGGCATTGATATGTTTCAGTTGCACACACGACTTCAACTTTAGTTTTTATTTCCCTAATCCAGCAATTTTGTTTTCCCCCAGAGCACGATATCCGCGAGCCCGCCCGCGGCCGAGGCCGGACAAGGGTCAACACGAAGAGCCACAGTCCGCCACCGGCCGCTCACGTGGACCCCGTGAGGGTCAAGATCAAGGGTCAGAGACGAGAGGTCTATCCGCCCATGAACCAGAGGTACCAGAGAGACGAATCGCCCCCGGACAAGACCATGGAGCTCAACTGGGTGTATCCTTCCAGAAGGGCCGCAGGACCCGTACCAGTAAAGTAGTGCTGATATTGGTTTTAATTTTCGAAACTCACAGTTTATTGGCAGACACGCAAACACTACCCTAACACCCCTGTAATTTCCTTAGGACCAGCCGAAAGTCTGGCAACATGTTAATTTGCCATTAATCTCTGGTGCTTTATTTTCGTGTCCAGCAGGAATTTTATCCGCACAAAAATGCTATTGCGTGTGAATTTCCAGTAAAATCCCCTCATGAGCACAGGTTTTTTTTAAATTATAATGGAGCTGTTTCTTCACAAGATGTTAAATGGGATTAGGAAAAACGAAATCCAATTTTCAATTCCAGATTTTCCCTAATTTCAATATAAAAAAATAATTAGCATTAGAGGCATTTGTCTTTATGACTTTGATTTAGATCATTAGGAAATTGACAAAATTATTTTCTGGATTGATTTCAATACGTTCGTACGCATTTATTTTCATCAGTGCTACCAAATGTGTGAATCCGAATTATAAGACGAACTCCCGATTCTTTACTTGTTTTCTTCGCGTGAGCAGTCAGAAAAATGGTTGTTATTATTGTTATCGGGAAAATGTCCCTCGACTTAAGATGAATGATTTTGTGTCATTCATTGTTAAATTGGTGTCGAAAAGGCGGCGAGCAAATTATTGATTCCGTCTTCACTTAAATAAGGCATGTCCACATTCGGCACATTGTTCCCTGCCCCACCATGATTATAGTGCATCGAAGAATGTAAAAATTTAAGACATTGAGATTGGGATAGTTAAACATAAAGGGCGTGAGCAAATAGGAGACACTAAGTATAATGCAGAGAATGAGAGGGAACATAAAGAATAGTAAGAAAAGACAGTAAAAATGCGTGCTGACAGTATGATTGATCTAGATAAAAGTAGGAAACAGTAAAAGACAGGAGGGACTGGAAAAATTGGAGACAGTAAGGGTGGGAAAACTGACCCAACATATGCGCCTCCAGATGGCGCTGTCCTAGTCCATAAATGCTGGCGTATTGGATGCCTAGGGCTCCATCTGGTGACATATGCGTGCAATGCTAGCGAATCTTTGTCACGAGCACCCTCTAGCGAGTTACTTTTTCAGATGTTGCGTTGGGGGAAGGGGAAGAGAGAATACGACCTCGTTTTTAAAACGGAAAAACAACTAGCAAAAGTACAATGCAACAAGGCGTATCTTGTATTGTTTGACTGGTGAATGGATTGTTAGGCCCTTTTCATTTATTTGACTGTTGTAACAACTGACACTTCACCCACTAACACCGCCCCTCGTTATGGTTGATGGGTGGCGTTTGTTTGTAGTATTGTGGCGATTGTCACCATGGCAACCGTGGGAAAATTCCGATTCACACCTCAAATACTGGACACTGGAAAATTATATGGGTCACTTTGCAATTGGGTGTTGTTTTCTTTCGCATTTTAGGGCAATACACCAACACATTCTCAGGTTAATACTGTTGCTTGCCTGACTTATATTTCATTGAAAAACAGGATTAGTTTTATATTCGAATGTATAACTAAGACGTTTTTATTTCGAGATGACAATTAAACGAATGCCTGCATTGATAAAACGTTACTCAGTTTTTCGGTTTGCTTCGGCTGCTAAAACATGTAAATGTAGAAATAATTCGAAACGGAATGAATCGACGACGTTTCCGATTATTTACCATTTAATATTATAAAAATGGGATTTTCTATTTTAATTATATTTATTGTAATTATAAATATTTTTGGTAACCGACAAGCTAAACAAAATTTCAATTCGAATATGCTTTTACAGCAGCTTTACAAAAATAAAAGGAAATGCATTTCTGGTGTATTTTCTTTCGTGAAATTACATTTTAATTATTGCGTGAAATTTCAATGAAGTATTTTTTTAAATCAAGTTAAAATCATTAACCTTGAAAATATCAGACTTCTCAAGATGTAAAACTATTTATAGTTTTCTGGGTTGAATTTTTTTTAGTATGCAGTATTTATAAAATGATTTTTAAAAAAATTAAACTTTAATTTGTTTATGTTACATCTCACAGGATTGTACATTATTAATTATAGAGGTGTTTTAAATCATAGAGCTTCATTTTGGATTTAAATACGGGTGCCGTACGATAGTAAATTTTCTTAGTAGAATTAAACGCATGCTCATTGCTTGCCACCTGATTTTTTAATCTGTAAATTTAGTAAATTAAACATTTTTTTAATTAATGATGAAATTTAACAATGGTTTAACTCGGTTTGGACAATGGACGATTAAATAGTTTTAATTTCGGTTATTTATTTGCCTCGAATGCTCGCCTTATTAATTTAGGCTGCTTTTTACAAACAACATGACTGCTTTTTCCATTAATATTCGGTAAGTTTGTTAGAATAAATGATCAATAACCTGGTATTAAACGTAATTAAACGCATTTAACCGGGCATATAATTTCTCTAAAATTATATTGTTTGTAAGTGGCGTTGTTAGCATATTTTGTTTGATTTTCATATTACAATTTTATTTACATTATGCATGCACAAAACTAACATTAGTTTTGATGTGATTAATAACACAAATAATCCTATTAACTGTTGTTGAAATTCAAAATACTGTGACAAAGCATTGATTGTTGCGGAAGTCACGTGGTGTCAGACATTCTGAATGGAGCGCCGCAGTTAATATGAGTTAAATTGATGATATACAAGTATTTTCCAATGTAGTTGTGTTGAATTTTACAGTATACCATGTAGAAAACATGCAAGCTTTTTAACACCGTTTCTTTGAATTGGTTATTTTAAAAATTTATAAGATAATTAACATCAGCTCCATCTATGTGAATATGTGGTAACCATTTAAAAAAAAAACAGCGCTCCATTTAAATGATGCCAGAGGCTAATAAGATTAACTCTTAAAATAATAGTAGTAATAATAATAATATAAATTTCCAATGAGAACGACAACGTTTTCAAATTTTACAAAAATTCTTCTCAGCAGAAGGCACTTACTGTTTTACTGTATTTTGATTCGCTAAGCAGGAAGAAAATGCTACAAAATACAAACGTAGTTAGCGGAATAGTTCCCTCTCAAAAAACTGAAGGCACAACATCATAACATCATTTATTTTTTCCATTTATTTACATAAACGTTGTTATTTAAACCAATTTGCACCATTAAAAATCGCTTTTGGTCGATGTCGATGTCCTCCTACTCGACAAATTCTAAAACATAAAAGAGATTTTCACGAAACAAACAACAGTCGAATGGCTTTGATGATACCCGATTTAATGAGAGTTTTTTACCGTGTGAAATATCAGTAAAATCAGCTCCAGAAAAGCTCTTAAAGGATAATAATATCCAGTTACTCACGAAATGGACGATTGGCTTTCGCTCACACCGAGATAATTATTACCTTTCTCACTAATTATTGACTGCCTGCGTGACTTTGCCGGCTTTTCGTGACCGGAAGTAGATCCGTGATCGCATTTAAGAGGGTCTTAAACTCTGTTACTGCAATGATAAAATACCCAAAATCACTCCTGCTGAAACAAAGGAAATGCACAAATCTCCCAATTCACTTTTTGAAACCACGTGGATACAGATGTGATTTTTAAGGAATGCGGAAATATCAAATTAAGTAAATAAAGTTTTTAAAATTTCTAAATTTGTTTACTTCAAACGACATATATATTTCCACGAATTTTCATTTGAAATTATACGAGAATATAGTTGGTGTTGATTTCTAAAAATGTTTAAATAATCAAATACACTCATGCCTCGCTTTTTAGCAGCTGTTTAAATGAGGTTTCGCTGTAATGACACTTGTTTTATGTACAAGGTTCATTTTACGACCTAGAATGATTCATTATAAGGCCAAAAATAATGACACCGGACATTGAAAGTGCATGAGTCTTATATGTATTTTTTTTACTAATTAAAAACTATATACAGCATGTTAAATATTACTTTAAAATAAAATATTTAAAATTTATTCATTTTTGACCAATAAATTAAGTGATTTTCTAATTTTTTGATCAGATATGGAATGCATCATATGTAATTTATAAAGGTTTCTATCTAACAACATGTTTTGTTATACAACATTTAGTTTCTTCTATTCTTTAAAGCCAACTTTCCAGTAGCAAAGGCCGTAAAGTAAAGTATGAATGTACGGCGCTATTGTCTAGATCAATTTAGGAACAGGACCTTTTCCCCAACTTTATCAGTTTTTTACGTTTTTTATTGTCAGCTTCAACAACAACAAATCCCTCCTACTCTTAAAATCCTTCTTAGATTTCCGAATTAATTGCTCGAAGTGTTCAACATGACAAATACCACCGTATGATTTGTTAGAGACCCGAACGTTTTTAATGAAATTAATCAGTGGAATTAACAGAAATGCGCTCGTTTTCGTCTCACTTTGGCTCACGTTGACGTGTCTAAGTGGATAATTGCAAAATGTGGTTTTTGGCAAGGTGCCTTCTCAATTAATCCATATTTTCCTACAGTCCACCTCCCCCTACCCACTTCTCCAATTCTTCATGCTGCCTTATCGATCGACTTTGGGTTTCAACCCCCTCCTTATCTTGGCCTAAAAGTCCCAATTTAAAATTGGGACTTTTTGGGACGTTTTAGATGACAATTATTACATTTCTCCAACAAATTGTCAACATTTCTGGTCGTCATTGATCACCTATCGATTTTTAACGATTTTTCGATTCTCATTTTTCAGCAAACGAACCGTTAGACTCACCTTTGAATATGTTCTTCTTTTCTTCTTATTTCGTGGACATTGGTCAGCCCATCTTTGAATCCACTAAACGTTTTCCTTCCTCTTCTTTTCAGAGCTCTTCCTGCAGCCAGACTCGCCTTTTCTCACCTTCTTGTGTTTTCAGTTTTGTTTGTCAGCCAGAAAATTGTTGGTTTCCTTGACTGCGGTCTCTTAGATACGGCTATCGTGGTCACGACACTCGACTCAATTTGACATTGTTGCCTACCGGCGAGCTATTGTACTACGTGGCCGCAGTCGCAGTCTTGTTCGACCGCGTCAAGAACAGGCAGAGACATTACACGGGACACACAGAAGACATACAGTGGTAAGGGGATTTGAAATGACCCGTGTTTGGCCAACGGAAGCCGAAAGGATCCCCACCTTGAAAAATAATTACACATTTTTGCCTCAAATAATCATTATAATTGATAAATTTATTTCGACCCATTTAGAATTGAATGGCCGCATGGGTTTCATCTTTGGTTTATATTATAAAAATGCACCGTTTATTTATATAAAAAATTGAAATATTTGAAAAAAACTTATGCAACCCGCAATTCATGGTTGCCATACAGAGAAGCCCCGTTTTGTCCGGTTGCCTAACATTTTTTTCCCGAGTTAATATTTTTCTTTCAAATAAACGGAACATTTTGAAATTATAAAAATGACTCAGACCCTAGTTAACAACCAATTCTAAGTATTTGAAGCAAAACTGTGTATTTTCTTCGGCTTGGAGAGCATCATTTTTGGGGCTCAGGGTTAAAAAATGCCATCACTTAAATCGCGAGAATTTTGTCCTCAAGTTAACCTTTAACCTTGCAATGGTTTTCTATGATGACATTTATATCGGTTTTCTTTCTTCGTTTTCTTATAGTTTGACTTTGCATCCCACGAGGGAATTATGCGCTACGGGTCAGAAGGAAGGCAAAGGCAGGCATAGCAGGGTATGAACACTTTCAATTCTTTTATGATAAAACATTTAAAAAACAACTAATCATCTTGAAATAATATTTTCAATTTCTAGGCTCAAGTTCACATTTGGGACATCGACACTTTGAGCACTCAGATGATAATTGGTCTTAACGACGTGGAGGATGGCATCGTCGCACTCTCGTTTTCAATCAAGGTAAAGCACATTTTTGCTGATATTGTTTTAAAAATAAATTTCGAAATAAATTTTCTTGATGTCCAGATAACAAGTCATGGTAAAAAAAAGATCCAAGAAAAGCAATTTGAATTTTACTTTTGCTATGTATTTTCATAATTTTGGATTACAAAATAAGTTAATGCTAAAAACGTCTTTATATTGAAAACTTTGTTTAAAATCTATCGCAGTACCGTAAAATAATTCTCATTATTATTTGTTTGAAGGTCTCGAAACGTCATTCGTTTTCCAAATCATGTAAACATGTTGTCAGAAGGAGCTCGTAATGACTTTGACGGCTTAATTGATTAGAGACTAATGATTCCCATAATTGAATTTTCTACGCTCAGGGATGATATCGTTTCTGCTTAATGTAACCCTCCCAGGGGGTAAGGGGTTAGCGTGAATATGCGCTTCCCATACCCTTGTCTCGCACCCTTTACCAGGTAAAACCCACTCACGCTGACCAGTGGCTACTCGTGATGGATGCTGCGAAATCACGCACTTTTCATCATTTGTATCAGGATTCATCATTTTTATCCGGAATTGTCGGGATTTCTTTTAAGCAGAACTTGTGATTGATGTGCCCTAGTCACGAATTCACCTCTATTTACCGAATCACGGATTCTGTTTTGGATATCCTAAGTGCTGAATAATCGTGGATTTTTCGGAAAAATCGATGAACCTTGAAATATTTTCAGCGTTGCTAATATAGAGTCGTGTTTTTTTTAAAACGAAAATTTAACGTTAAATTTAATAATACAGTAAGTTTAGGAAATCTTAAAACAAAAATCGTTAGGAAAAATGTCAAAAATGTTGGAAATCGATAGGTTATCCCAGCTGAAAGCTACTGTAGTTAACTGCAGTAAACTTGGTCTAACAAAATCTGTGCAGTTTGGCAAAATATCAAGTATTAGTATTTTACAAAATGGTTTATTGATCAATGTCCACCTTACAAATGAAACTTTGGTTTGACAACTTAGTTTCAAACGTGTTTAAACTACCATCTGTTTTATCTGCTAAGAGTGTTTAAAACGTCAAATCCATGAAACGTCAGTGATTTTTATTACCAAATCCTGCAGAGACCATGTGACTGTATTAATTATGCCAAATGTTTAAATTGACATACTTTGACAGCAATCTGAGTGAATTTTTTGAAATTTCAGTTCCTCCTGGAGTTGTCATTATCTTTAAAATACACTGTACATATCCATCGTTTAATGCATCATTATGATTATTATTATTATTATTCAGAATTTGGGTCAACACCTGTTGATCGTCGATGACAGTCCTGAACACGTTTTGTCCATCTGGAACTGGAAATCGAAAAGGCTTTTGAGCAAAGCTACGGTTAGTAAACATCTTACAGTCTTCAGAAATCGCCTGACTGACATCAGCTGAAGCAGACATCGTTTTCCCGTCCTCAGATCCATCGACCGAAAGTCATGGGTGGTCAGTTCATCCCCAGAGAAGACACGCAGAGCGTGACCTTCGGGGAATCCCACTTGACCATTTGGAGAAGGCTCAAGGATGGAGGATTCGACAGGGATGACCTTTTGGTAAGAACATGGGCGTGAAACGGCAGTGCAGCCCCTGTTTCAGAGGGCTCTCATATAAAAGCAAGGGGAGGGGGGAAAGAAGGAGAAGTATTTGAAGCAAAAATCTGTGATCTGTGACTAGCGTGCATCTATCCAGAGATCGTTTCTAGACGTTCAATGCCAACCGTTGATTTGTAGGACGATGACGCCAAAACGATAACGTGCGTTGAGTTCGACGACGAAGGTGATCAGTACCTGATCACGGGGGACACGGACGGCAACATCACCCTGTGGGCGGACAACAGGACGGGCGTTTACCAGAGCATGAAGGTGCTCCAGGCCCACATGGTAAGCACACCAAAAGAAAATGGCAAGGGACCCCAGTTTCAGCCCGAAATCTGCTGAAGTTTTATTTGTTTATTTGTGTCGATGTCTCTCAGCGGTCAGTGTCCGCCATGCTGATGCTTCCCGATGGCACCCTGTTGTCCAGCGGAGGAAACGAAAAGGATCGCTACATCAAGGCCTGGGACTCCAATCATAATTACAGGGCCATAACGTTCACGCGGGTAAGTTGAGAAGTTATTAACATATCGATATCCTCAGAGGTACAAAAAAAAAACTTAAGAAAAAATACTCCACCTCTGACTTTAATTGAGATTCGTTTTCTTTCCATGCACCTTCGAACATAGCACAAAACATTCGTACGTCGTAAGCACGTTAAATATCTTTCAAACTGTCGTGAATTTGGGATGGTTTTCGTACTATTTTGCATGAATCTACATGTATGGTTTTGTGTGTCAAGACTACTGCGCGCAAATGTCCTGTATGACGTCATTCTCAGCTTATTTTCTACGCAAGGGCATGCTTCTTTTTCAAAATTTCAAAAGTGCGTAAAAAACGACGTTAAAGGTCATTTTGCTCGGCCATTTTTCTGCCAGGGATGAGCTGTTTAAAATGACGTTGTTTTATATCTAATTTTTAGGACTTTTTGTTTGGAAATTCAAAATGAAATAATTTGGAAAAACAACTCGTAATACGCGGTGTGTCTTGGAGCAAAATATAATTTTTTAACTTACATGTATCTTGTGTTAAATTGTAGAAGTAGTTTTAGATAGACATTTGTCATCAACTTTGTGGTGTTGTTTTGGTATTTAACGTTCAATTTTGAGCTCATTTTGCATGAAAATAAGACGCCAAATGTTACGAGATGATGAGTTTGATTTTCTCGCTGAAAATGACGTTATTTGGACAAGTTTTGATACTTGGTGCATTTTAGAACGAGGTTTTTTATGCTTCGCAAATTCCCGTTTATTTATAAAATAATTAAATACATAAAAAAGGTGGGCATCCTTTTGGGGTCAACAACGTGTTCGGCACATGTAGGCAAGACGTTAGCACAACGAGGAATTTGTGTTTTGTGCATTTTAGCTTCCTGAATCCGCCGGTGGTGTTCGCTCCCTTTGTCAGTCCAAGTTGGATTCGACGGATTTGGGAATTTTTGCAGGGACGTCCAAAAACATGATTCTCGAAGGATCGATCCATCGAAGATTCAAGATCGTTGTGCAGGTGAACTTGAGAGATTGCTTATTCGAAAGATGCCAGCAACCATGCACTTTGGCACTAAATTTAAATGTTTCGAAATATTAATTATCTTTGGACTTTTTCAGGGACACCACAGGCAATTGACGGCATTGGCCGTGGATCCAGACGAACCCGCTTTCGTCACTGCCGGATACGACAGGTCCATTTCCAGATGGGCCATGCACAAACTGGTCTGGAAGGTTCAAGTGCAGGTTTGTCATCAGCATAGATCAGACTTACCCGTGCAAAAACTGTAAGAGATATTAAATCTTACTTCTGGGGCTCAACGGATAAATAAAGCACTTATAAAGTGTTTTTTAAAGGATGCAAAGGTCGTAATTAACATGTTTTTAACGTCATAAATTAACATAATAAAAATGTCAAACGCAGTTAACGGTTAAAAAAATCAAAATTTAAAACTTGGGAAAATATGAATTGTTATGCTAAAGCTGAAGGCATTTAAAATCAATTGCAAATAGAAAAAAACGACTGAAATTGATGACCTTGTTTAAAAAAAACTTAAAATGCAGTATACTGAAAATTATGGAAATTTATTTTATATTTTCTAAATCCTGTAGACAAAGTCTTAGTTTTTGTTCCAAAACAAACACTTGTCATGGCAGAAAAACAAAATAGATTTTTTTTTGATTTTTCTAAAATAGGGTACCAAATCCAGATTCCAAACATGGACTAACCATCTTTCCTTTTGGGAATAACGGAAATTAAATTTTGGCAGCATTGAAACAATCAATGTTTCAAATTTCAAATTACTACTTTACTTTATAGGATAGCAAACATTTCGATAATCGATCTAAACGTTTAGTTTTTTGACAGATTTACATAGGTTTACGAATTTAAAGACGACCTTCGGTTTTTTGTATTTGCACGAAAATATCTACGCCATTTGTCCAAACACTTAAAAATATGGTCGATTTTTTTTGCCACGTTTTTATTTGTTTTTCAGAGCGAATGCACATGTTTATCGATACATCCATTGGGCGAAGTGGTGGCCGTCGGAACAACCGACGGTCATTTTATAGTGCTCACTTTACATCGAGGAATGCACGTTGCCACGCTGCCAGCCAGCAAACAAGTCATCACTTGCTTGTCATACAGTCCTGGTAACATTCTTATGTATTTTGATGTACATAAAATTAAAAAAATGAACGTATCCTAAATAAATTATTTTTAGATGGTTCTTCTTTGGCCGTCGCTCTCGAGGAAGGAAGCATTACCATGTATTCCGTTTCCGGTAGAGGCTACGCCTACAGGAGGATGAAAATAATGAGGGTTTGTTGGTTATACAAATTTTAGGAAATTGGTATCTCTTGCGGGTATATGAGATAATAAATTCTGTAAGATTTGGTAAGATTGTACCAAACTATCAGATTTACAAATAAATTATTTGCGTTTTTTGTGTGGATATTTTTAAGGGTTACGATCCGATTATCCAGATGGATTGGTCCAGAGATGGAAAATCTATTCAAAGCGTCACTGCCGATTACAACTCCATTTTATGTGAGTACTTTTCGCTAGTCAGCTAACTTTCAGACAGTCACATGATAAAACATATGATAACATAGGTAAAAGATGTTGTTTTATTTATCGTGTTTTGTCCTGCTCCTCATCCTTCTGTTTTTTAAAAAAACTTTGAATCATCCATTGTTTCCACCAGGGGATATGATTGCGATGGAAATCGAAAAAATCCCATCCTCATTGAGAGACGTCCGTTGGCAAACCATCACCTGCATTTTGTCTTACACAGTCAACGGTAAGTGAAATGCAACGCATTGGATCTCTTTATGACGTCATTTTTGAGTTTATATGATTTTATACGTCACCATATCTCGCGGATAGCATACTGATATTACTATATCTCCCTTAAAATATAATAATCTGGATTAGAAATTGAAAATGGGTTGTCATTTCATGTTGACATTTTGCTTCATTATAATGAAATTCGTCGTCAGTAGTCGATCAGGGTCAGTAGTCACCCAATTTGGCCCATATTCATTAAACTAATGAGATTATAAGCACCTTTAAAATATTTTCGGCGTAAATTTATAATAATGCAATGTAGTTGAAGAGCAAGCCGCATAAATCACCTTTTAGGAATATACTGAGGTCATTTTCGACCAGTTTCGTGCAAACAATGATTTTCGTTATCGCACATTTAATATAAATGCCTGAATTTCTCGAAAAATGTGCAGGTATTTGGAATAACGCGAATCAAATGATCGACACCATGAACACCACCTGTTGCGGTGCGGCGTCCGAAAAACTACTGGTCAGCGGAGACGACGAAGGCTATCTTCGGCTGTTCCGGTACCCGGCTATTACTCCAAGGGCAAGTTGCATTTGCATTATGCTATTCATATAATATTCATTAGTAAAGCTCGCTCATCCACATGACGCCAGTTGCACCTTCTCTATTTCGTCCTTCATATTTTTCGAATTGAAGCAGGAATTAATCGGGGTGGATTAATCTCGATTTACAGAGCGATTTTCACGAAATGAAAGCGCAGAGCTCCAGAGTGAACGCCGCCCGATTTCTGTACGACGACAGTTTCGTGATCACCGTCGGAGGCGAAGACGCCGTCCTAATGCAGTGGATGATCGTGCACGCCAAGTGAATCACGCTCGCGATCAATCTGGATTAATCGCATATTAAATAACTGAAAAACAGCGAAGAAAGAGCCGTGACGTTTAAAAGAAAACGTTTCAAAAATTCTCCCAAAGAAAAACTATTTTCAAGTTGGGACGATTTTAGATTTAGCGTCGCGGGAAAATGTGACTATTTTCCCGTCTTATCTAATCAATCTCCGCGCACTCGAACCAAGAATCTCCGTCCAATTCTCACCGCTAATTAGGATTAGGATAGACGCGATGGACGACATCGCAGGAAATTAATCGTAATCTTTAATCAGAGCACTCGTTATTCAAGTTTCACGGTGACCACGTGCTCACCACGTGAGCGGTCTCTGAGGTCATCACCAATTGGAAGCAGCGTCCTCCGTTGCCACGGTTACCACGCGCATCGATCTGCGTTCCATTTTTGGCGTTCCGTTTAAAAATGGTGGTGTTTGAGGATGAGTTGTGTTTTTTATTAATTAATTATTTAATTAAGTATTAATATGCAGTATAGACGAATGGAGGACTGTAAGCGAGTTTAAGTTCCTCACCTGCAATACCGCTTCTAATTAACGTAACCGCGCATGCAAATGTATAAATGGGATGCGCTTCGTTTTTATTAAAACTGAAGATTATACTCTGAGACGTCGCTTTCCATTCACTTTGTTTGATAAATACATCACTCAGCACTGCGTTAGAATGTGGGTATGTATACGTAGTCTAATGATGATATTTATGTTTTGTGAATTCTGTGCTAATGCATTTAGTTCAGTAAGTACATGTAGATAGCCAATGAACAGCGCATAATCGGAATAGCTCGTTTTATGAACAATTTAAAGCACTTCCAAATGGACTTAGTGACAAAAATTCCTCCTGACATTTTGTTGAAAAATAGCCTGAAGTGCTGTGATAAATTCACACCAAATGCACAGAAAGTGTATCGTGTTTCGAACAAATAATGCAAAACATTATCATTTCAACTATTTAATCTATGGAACATCACATTCCCTGCAAAAAAGCTTTAATAACGGCGAGGGTGAAGGCATGCAAATGGTTTACGGCTGTTTCAAGGTATTCAGGAGACTAGGGTTCATTATGGTTTTCACAATATTTCAGGCTCAGTAATCGGCCACAACTGTGTCACCTTGCCAATCAAACTTCAGTTTTTCTAGCTGCTTTAAAATTGTAAATTTGTAAATTTCGGTTAAATAGATTGACCCCCTCATCACATGGCAGTAATATGCTGACTGCAGAGTAACAAATAGAATAGAAAAAGGCTTTTCTCCTGCGAAATTCCTGAGAAGTTTTAATCATTAGCAAGCAATTGTTTAGAAAATAAGCTTTTCCGATTAGAATTTGGATATCTCAATATACTTGCTGAACAAAATATATTTTTAATAGCAGCATCACCTGTCCTGTCTTCCGGTAAGTAGACCTACGTGTATTTGCCCTTCGGCTCCTTTCTTGTTTTTGTCTGTGATTGGTTATGCGAGCAGGAAGCAATGTCTTGATATCAAGGCCGTCTAGTTAATGTTTTTTACCTTCAAGCAGTTTAGATGACATCCTGTCGTAATCATCTTGTCAATGATTCTCGATCCTTCTTTCATGTCACGCGCTGCGGTTCACGTGATCGACGAGTGTTCTGCGTTCTTTTG
This sequence comes from Rossiulus vilnensis, assembly GCA_034700785.1. Taxonomy (NCBI): domain Eukaryota; kingdom Metazoa; phylum Arthropoda; class Diplopoda; order Julida; family Julidae; genus Rossiulus; species Rossiulus vilnensis. The sequence goes on along the minus strand of JAQIXS010000598.1, from coordinate 27,392 downwards.
CAAATGGCGGCTATGATTCGAGTTTTTTTATTGTTAGCTCGTAAATGCGGAGTAAATGTTTAAATGAAATGACTTACATACGCGAGATTACCGAGTTTCAAAGTTGAGTCAGACTACGTGCCGACTACTGAATCGCGACATATCTGCTGTGGAATTTTGTGCTTCCGAGGACGAAAGTGTTCTTTTATTATGCTCAACCTGAGTCTTCGAAGTATTCTGTGTTGCAGGCTCTTTGAAGAGTTAGGTAAGTAAAAATATTTTTAAAGAAACCGCTTCTGATTACAATGCAAGGAATCTGCTCCTAAATCCGACGGTTTTGCGCATATAAATTTGACTAGTTCTGCTCAGTCTGCTGTACTTCTGTATTGAGACTTGAATCATTGAAAGTAATGTGATTGTGCAAGTAAGATAATATTTTACATCATCATTACCACAAATTCACAACTTAATTTCCCTGTAACGTTCTCTAAGAAACGTTTTATGTGGTTTCTGCCGAACACGGTATTAGATCAAACAAAATTGACTAATTCTGCATGCGAACTACAATGTACATTTGTAGACTATGATATTGTAATTCGGTATCTAGTAGCCTACTCTTAATACTTCTGTGACGAATTTGTCAACGCCACGAGAATGTCATGTGTACAGCTGATGACGTCATTAGGCACGTGCTTGGAAACTTCCAATTTACAAAAGAATGCTGTATTCTATTTTAATTCTATTCTAATGACAACTTTCTTTAAAAAAACAATGTTCATACTGTCATCCTGCATTTGTTTTGCAATCTAGTTTCATTAAAGTTATTTAGCTTATCTAAGCTGAACCAGGCATTCTTAAATTTAAACAAACTGCCCTCTTTGATCCAAATCTTCGTGGACATTGAAGCGCTTTACTCCTATTCTCCGATATTACATTGTCCTCACATGTCTAGCTTTAGTTTATGAACCGTGGCACGAATAGATTTTAAGTAAACTAATAAATGCATCAATTCGAAGTGGTGACTACATTAACGATATATTGCGTGCAAAGATCACATCATAAACCATTAAGGGTGCAGATTTGTAGTTCACTTCGAAATAACTTTGTACATTTTGGAGGCGCAACCCACGAAGAAATGCATCGAGGCTACGGCAAATTTGCAGAGGGTTAACACGGAAATCCCCAAGTAAAGACCCAGAATACCTCCAATGCGACCCAGCAAAGTCTCCACCTGCAATTAAAATAAATTGTTCAGTACCCGTATTCCATGCGTATGCAAGCAATGTTGGCAAAAAATATGAGTGCAGGGTGTCCCCCATAAACGAGTTTTCAAAGGCTTCTGATGTGCTGTACACCTTGTATATTTCGCAGAAATTACACGATCATTACTAATGAATTCTTAGACAGATATGTTTATCCTCATCCAATTACGATTACATTCACTTATTTTATGCAGTTCTCATTTCTTTAAGAACAGCTACCATAAGTTCTTGACTTTCTGGACAACCCGTTGGGGCTTTGATATCCCCTGTTTTTATTATTATTTTTTGTCATATACAGCATACCTCGTATACGGCAGTTTCGCGCACCACTTCAACATTGTACGATCCCATCTTTACCGTTATGAGGCTTAGGCCCAATTGTTTCCTGCAAAATCCAACAGTGTTTTTAGAATGAGGAAAATAAAATAGCATGGATCTTCCCGAGCCGATTACACTTACACGAACATGTTCTCCTGCATGGCCATTTTGCCCATTACTGCGGTTCTGTATTTCTGTTATTATTTTGTTGATGAAAAAATGCAGTTTAGTTTAAAAGGTGTGTAATAATTATATCTCGAATGGATGAATGTTTAGAACGATCAGGGATCAGTCATAAAAGTACCTCCGCATCCTGCCCCGCAAATTTTCCGGGTTGCCTCAGGAGCTTGATGTCGTATTCGGAATATCTGAAATGTTTTGTGACATTGTCCGCATTCAGCTCAGTTCGGTTGTTTCCGACGGTGCATGCATTCTTCAATGGCCCTTACCTGCAGGGTCGCTTGCAACCACAAGCGTTTCTTAGTTCAGACTTTGGGATCTTGGAACATTCTGCAATGACATTTCATAAAGTGTTGGCTTTTTGTTTGCTTTGTTTTTTAAATTACTATTCCTGTAATGGAAGCGGTCTGAATATGGTTTCATTTCTTTAATTTTTTTAAAAAATTTTCTTTGTTTTAATTTTTAAAAATTATTTCAATTTTCTTTACCATAGCACACGGATAAGTCTTCGGTGTTGTTAATAGCGTCGAAAGGTAGCATGGGTTGCACGCATTGGCAGTATTGTTTAGTGAGGTTTTGCAAACAGCTTTGCACACAACCCTACAATCAGAAATGAAAGGTGTTTTAAGGTACTTCAGAATGAGGCTTAACTAAATACCATGGCATACAATGCATTATTCGTATACTACATGTAATTCTTTAAAAATAATTAAACGTTTCACGAAACATTGGTTGGAGTAGATTAACAAAAGTAGCAGCTCATTATGATATCAGAAGTAAAAAAGTATTCATTGAGCTTGGATCTGTTTATTTTTCATTTCATTTTTTATTAGAATTTATCTCGTTGTCCTCACCTCCATTGTGTACAAAAGCGGATCTTCCACTATGGAGCGAAATTCTCCCGATGTGTTCATTGGCTCTGGAGGACGTCTTTCGATGCACTCGCTCATGTAAGGCGATGGCTTCAACACGAAGTCTCTCTTAATTCAAATATCGAAAGTTTAATTCAGACAGGATAGATTATACACTCGCAAATTGTAAGCAAAGAAAGTGGCCCACCAAAAGAAATTAAAATTATAAACAAAAGCATTTTGTTCGCAAGTAGCTTACCCCATTTAAAAAAAATCGGACTAGCTAGTTTTGCGAATAATTTAAAGCACTTTCAAATGCGCCTTAATCAACTATATTTATCCGGGATATTTATCAGAAAATGTTTTCTTTTAAATTGCAGACTAAAATTCCGTATTTGTAACTCAATTTTTCCCATCCCTTCCCTCCCCATCCCTAAAGTAGGTCCTGGGTGCGCCACTGTTATTTTACGGAATTTCAATTCAGGCGCATTTGAAAGTGCTTTAGAATGTTGACAAAACCTTTTGGACTAACTTTGGAGACGATGAGGTTAAGTACGTCTCCGGGGTATCCAACGGCCATATTTTTGGGGTTGATGAAGACGGGCGCTGTGTCCGGTTCGTGGACGAGGATCACGTGGCTGCGAGAGCGCCAGGCGTCCTTGTATTTCCGGTGCACTTGGTTCGGCACTATGGCCATAATCACTGAAATAAAGATCACGGTATTAATTAATTCCAATTGGCTCAAATCGATTGCAGGAAACGAATCGCAATTTGCCTCTGGATTCGGCGGCTTTCTCTTCGTCAGGTGTTCCTCCGTTTAGAGTCATGCAGTTGCCATAGTACAAATTGTTGGTGTAAAACGACCTGCGAAATGTTGAACGAGAAACCCGCGGTTATGGGTTGTCCATAAATTATGTAACGCTAAAGAGGGTGCAAATCTTTACGTTTTGGTTAAGGGATGGGGGGTGTTTTTTATAACGTTACGCTACGTTTTGGCACGTATTTTAAAGTCTTAATACATACATATGATAACTTCGAATGTATGTCAACGTTTTAATTTCTGTCAGTCATAGATTGTGTTAAATGTCATATTGTTGCGCTCTATTCATTCTTATTTGAATTCTGCATTAAAAAAAAGATTAAGGATGCTTGCACTTACACGCTCTTTTCTCCTAAACCGTGTCCATATTGACTGATCACAAATCTTTCTCCTGAAATGAATCTCTCGTGCTCACTCAAGTGGGCCAAAGAGTTCAAGATAGCATCTGGGGTCTTTTTTGCCTTGTCGCCGTCGAATGCCCATTTTAAAAGATGAATTCCACGAGTATTATATACATGTATATCGTATTGAAACAATTAAAGCTTTCAATAATATTTCGTGTCCAAATATCGCCTTAAGCGTATTTTTCTTATTAAGCAGACAAATGTTTAAAACCAAATTAAAGAAGAACAACAAATTATTTAAAATGTGTAAAAACGCCATTGCTAAAAGTCATTAAAAGCTTTTATTAGTCGTAGAAAGTCGTGCACCAACGACATTTATTTTTAAGGGCATGTGGTGAGAATTCGCCAGTGTGAAAAACATTTCGAAGACAGCTTTTTTACAGTAGCACAAAAATGCACTGCAAATAATGCATGTATTTAGACATGTGTATTACTAACATGCAGAACTCCGTATTTTTTATATTTTGACAATTTTCCTAAAAATAACCCTGATGCAATGTGCGCGTCAAAATAACAAGAAATGCATTGATTTAATAATTTATAAACATATTTCAATTGTTTTCAACGCATTTGTTTCATTAAAACCGTCCTACATTTTTTATATATTCACTCCACTATACAATTAAAAAATTGGGTTAGATTTTTCTTTCTCATTGCGTGTAATGTCAATGTGTCCAAATAATAGAAATGTAATTTACCATGGTTCCCGCAGATCCGTTGTTACTGTTCGTGTTTTTCTTGGTGCATCTGAGGCTGCAAGGGACGTTGACGCAAACGGTCACAGACGGAAATTGTATCGGAATTTGCAACTCAACTTCGGATTTTAAGACCACGGGATACCTGTTTAAAAATATCGGAGAAAGTGCTCGCTTACTGCAACCATCCATCTCAAATAATTCCGGAGATTGATCGATTGTGTCTCACGAAATTTAGCACTGCTTAGTTTTTTATCGAGATAAACCAAATATGCCATATAACTATGGCATCGCTGGTTTAGTGCGTTCCATATTGATTTTTTTAATAGTGTGAAAGTTGAGAAAAATGCAGCTTAAATTTAAGAAAAAAATATGACTCAGTCTTCGGTAAGAATGAGGCAACCTTAATTTAACGAAAATGTTATTCTGTCAATGAGAAAAATGTGACTTACGTTTTGTAGTGTGCGAATAAGTTGACGGTTTGAATAGCGCAAAGCAAAACGCCTACTAAAAATATCAGGATCCAGAAACGCCTTTGTCTGTTGCTGGTCAGCCTGTTGGCCACCGCTTGACTCAAGGCGTTCCGTCTGATCATGGCTTGCAGAAACAACTCAGATTCCCTTATGACGATATTTGCTGAATGTTGAGGAATTATCCAAAACAGAAACACTTTCAAAAACGGAATATTAAACAATTGGGTCGATAAAAGCAATCCGTACCTATTACTCGAAATAAGGCACACACAAAAAATCTATGCTGAAACACGATTTATTGGCAATCATTTAATGTGTTTTTTGTGTGCTGGTAAACAACAATGTTGGGAACCAATCAAAAGCCCGGTGCATTTAAGGTTCATGGAATGGTCAAGGATTGTGCTAATTGGCCCTAAAAGTGAAAAAGGGCCGATTTTCCTATTCGGTTATTTTTCGGCAAGTCTTCGGTGAACAAGTCTGAAAGAAATTTAGAATCACTTCAAATACTGAAATTATTGAAAGGCCCATCCAAAGCCCCAGAAGGCCTCCAACGGATCCTAACATGGTCGCGAACTGAAAATAAAACAGATAGGTCAATAAATCAAATCAGACGAAATCAATTGAAAACTTTACGGAATTACGTAGGAAAAATTGACTTCGTAATAGTTGTTTTCGTTTTGCTTAATTTTAGCGATTGTTATTTAGACCATTTTTAAACAATTTCTGCCCCGCCTTGTACAGCATTTTTTGTGTGTGTTAAAAATCAAGAAATTATGCACAGTATTTAATTTTATTTAAGTGATTACGGTATTAAAATTGTTACCTGCTGCCTGAGCATGGCTTTGGTATTTACGTTATGTGTTTATTATTATTACTTATAGGTGCAGTCATTGTTTTTCTATTAAATACCTCGTATTCGGGTATTTCTCTGGTGACGGGAACAACGTTAGTCGCATACTGGACTACCAGCCTGGTTAAGCCAAATGAAATCCTGTTAGATTTAATAAAGGAAAAATCGCAATTTAGTTAACATCCAAAATGCCTATGATATTTTCTTTTAAAGTATTTCTATTGAGCTTACATATTTTCCTGCATTGCTACGCCAACAGAGGCGTTGCCACTTTGAAGACTAACTCCTTTCTGCAATGGGAAAGATAAAAAGTTGGGTGTACTCTCACCAATTAGCTACAGTTGAACTTATTCAGCGACCATAGCAGCTGCATTTTTGCGGAGAATTTATTTACAATTACCTGGAATTCCCTACTTGTCAGCTTCCCCGTCTTTCGTATGATGTTCTTCTTGACGTAAGTCGAATATCTGAATGAATTTGAAATAAAAGCTTTGAAACAACTCCTATTCTCTCCCCCCCCCCCCATAAAAATTGTTTAAAGCACCGTATGTTATAAGCCATTCAAATTCACAATTGAAAGGTCGCTTTTATTTTACCAAATTCTGCAGAAACAGTGTAAGCTATAAGCTTTCTTAGTGAAAATAATATTTGGTTTCAATAGCAGTTTACCTGCACGGTTTCTTACATCCACACGCATTTTTCAATTCTTCTTTTGGAATCCTCGGACATTCTGCACATTTTCAAAAATTATTTAAGGATTTTTATGGATATTTATACAGTGGTCGGGGTGGTTTTTGAACTCACGATAGCATATGGACATGTTATTCAGGTTTTCCTCGAAAGGTATTTTAGGTAAAATGCAATTGCAGTGACGAATGGTCAGGTTTTGAAGACAGTTTTGCACGCAATTCTAGAAACAAAATGATAAAAATTGGTTGCAATTGCCATTTAATAAAACCTGAATGTGCGCGTCGTTTTCACCTCCAGTGTGTACAGAAATGGCGTCTGCAATATGGAATAAATTCCAGTCTGATTCATTTTTACTGGTGAATCTCTTTCAATGCACTGACTGGAAAAAGGTGGAGGTTGAAGAATGTAATCTTCCTGAAATGATTGAAAAGCGAATTCATGTTTATTATTTTTAGAAACAGAAATAAGATTTCTTTGATATTCAAAACATTTTCTTGTGGTTAACTGCTAAACTGTCGTGGTGCTATGCTTTTCTTAATTAACTAGAGGTTTACTTTGGGACTGATTATGCATAAAACATTTATTGGTACAACTAGTTAATTTTGCATTAGTTTTCTTCTTCTTTTGTAAACATCACTCGATGTGAGAAGTGAATATGCGCAGACTGTACATTTATTTCTTAAGCATTACCTTGGAAATGAGAATCTTGATATCATCTCCTGGAAATCCAATTATAAGGTCCTCGGGATTGGTGAAGACTGGCGCAGTGTCCGGTTCATGAATGACAGCCACAAAACTTCGCGAACGCGAAATGTCCGCGTACATTGTTTGTTTGTACGTGATCATCATGGCACCGAGCACTGAATCAATTACACATGATTTCAATTAATTGTAAAGTTAAGGGAAGATCATGCTTGCAATTAGGAATTTTCGAAACGTAGTCTCAGATAATGAAGAATTGTTAAGACCGGACTTGATATTCCATCTATTCTAGTTTATTCTAGTTTAGTGGAGAAAGTTAAAAGCCTTTCTTATTAGGATTAATTAAACCTCAACGTCTGACATAACGAATTATGCATGTAAATATTCCTGATAAAATGCAGTTTGCCTCTCGATTCAGCTGCCTGAATTTCCGGTGGCATCGCGCCGTTGAAAGTCACGCAGTTTCCGTAGTACAAGTTGTTGAACCAAAGTTCCCTGCGTTACATTTAAAAAAACTTTATATATTATCTAAATACATGTGCGGATTTCACAACAATTTCGTGGTGGTATTTGGAAGAAATTATACATCGCCAGAGAACAACATACAAAATGTGAATAGGTCACGAAAGTAAGGCCCTTGAAAAGCCGTCAAACTAGCAAAAAAAGTGAGTTGTTTTCATGACTCGGGTTCGATTGCTAGATAATTTAGAAAATGCCAAACGTATTTCAGGAAACAATTTAATGGCCGAAAAAATACATTAGGCATCATTAGTTAAAGAAATCTTGTTAATAAATGAATACTTGTTTGAATTATGTGCAAACGCAATAATAATAACGTAAAATACCATTAAATTGTCATTCATATCACATTAATAAATTTTAAAAACAATAGTCATCAGAGAAGGTGGTTCTCTGGCGAAGTAACCACCAGAAATAAATTGGATAAATGAAGCCCACTTACTGGCAAATCCCGTAGCCACATCCATGGAAAAACAAGAAATTGTCGTAGCCCATTTTAAACCTTTCGCTCTCGTTGAATCTGGCCAAATAACTTAGGAGCACGTCCGAGGCTGGACGTGAGTCCCTGTCCTCGTGCTGGAAAATTCAGAAAATAATAATCTACTGGTTGCGTTTCGTTCAAGTTTAAAGTTCAAGTAGTTTCAGCCATATGAAGACCAAGATTAAACGCAATTACGAAATGAACATAACTAGCCAAATGCCGGAAACACATGTTGGTCCTTGAAAAGTAGTAGACTAATATTATAACACACGTATTAAAGCAATTTGAAAATGCATCAAATTAGCATTAATCATTGATTTCGATGGGTTTTTTCTTGGTTCGTCATTGGACAAATTTTGACTTATCTCACAATGCGACCAGAATTAAAATCGAAGACTAAGCATATTTTTTGAACAAAATTCACACCTTAGAAATGGAGATTCCAGGACGGAAGAAGTAACTCGCTCGGCAGGGAATGTTACTGCAAATTGTAATCGAAGGCATCTCCATGGGGATTTGAACTTCTAATTTGGTTTTCTCGATCACCGCGAATCTGAAGAAAGCATTGGGGTGAAAATAGTTTTCACACCTTTGCGTACATTATTTACTTATTTTTAAAACGAAATAGAAAACGAAAAAAATTACGATGGAGAGTCATAACGTGGTTTTGAACTACGGACAAAAATGTGCGTTAAATCGCGTGTAATCAAGAGGTGTTTTTTTAAGTGCTTGTATTTGAAGAAATGAGGTTGATTTTTATCTTTAGGAAAATGAACGTAATTTGTCGATTTCCCCCCTGATCAGTTATTTATTATTCATTCATTACAAATGAACTATTGAAATGTACAGGCTCGTTTTCAAAATCTGGTCTTTTTTTGGTTGTTTTCCTGATCAGTTTCTTACCTTTGATATTTAAGGATTAATAAAGTGGCGTCCATGACACAAACTACGGCTCCGATGACGTAGAGGAGCCACTTAAATTTCGCGCTATGCTGAATATCGTGCCCGAATAGCATATTATGGGAACTTGGTTTACAAACGTGCGGAATTAAAACTGGTCAAACATTGGGGCGTTAAATGCTGATTTGTGGCAATTTTGAGGGTATTTAAGCAATCGGAGGCTAGTGAAGATTTTATTGCTGTTCGTATGCATTAAAATTTTCCATTGGTTATAAGGTTACTTTCCATCCAAAGTAGCAAAAACTTGCATTTCAGTTATTTAATGCTAAGTGATATCGGACGAATTTGCCTGAAATGCAAAAACGCATAGTAATTGATTGTCAATAAGAAATACAAATTTCAAATCAAAACGACGTAAATCACAATTTAGTGAAGCTGAAATATTTGGTTTACCAAAAAACAGTTTGTCTAATCCATTTTGGAGAAAACATAAAAAGTGAGATATGTAACTTAATAAGTTTTTTAGATATGCTTAAATCATTTTTTATTTAAAAACCTTTGCATAGTTTTTTTGCATAAGTGTACTTTATTGCAAGCTTTCCCTAGCATTTCTTTAAAAAAATTGATTTTGCAGGTAAATGTATAGCAACTCTGGGAATGTTGAGATAAGTGGTTATTTCTAAGAAAGATTTCCCAATAAAAACTATTACCTGAAATCAATATAACGATTAGAAATGACGTTATTGCACAACATGTCTTCAGATTCTTTGCACTGTAATTTAAAATAAATCAATGAAATTGGCTTTCCTTTAAAATCCGGAAATGCAATTGTAACAATAGCTGAAGCTTAGCTTTTCAGCACTTAGATATGTATTAGTGGGTAAAATTATTTTGAACCTTTTAAACAAGGATAAATTATTTCCGTATTTACCCGTTTTTAAACACATCTATAAATTAATAGGAAACTCCTAGCTTGCTGTGCCAATATGATTTTTATTCACATATTAACAATAACATTCCTTAGAAAAGTATTCGTCTTCGATTAGCAATAGGAACTGACATAATTTTCCAAATACAAGTAATGCTCATGGCAAAAAATAATATCCTTTCGTAATTTTATATACAGTTCAGACGTATCGCATCGTTTTACATCTCTTGTCTTGCAATACATGTGCTATCAGTGATTGCTCGTTTCTTGTGGAAAAAAGATTCCAAATCGCATTTTCGTGGCAGATTGCATAAATTCTCGATCAGTGACTGATGATCAAGTCAGTCCTAAAGGCATCTACCTGTTATATCAAACATTTTCAAAGCAAACCCATGCTTCTCAAATGGAAATATTAAAAACAAATCAATTTCACTCATATCTTTATTATTATTACGAAAGAATATAAGCAAATTTTTGTCACCACATAAGCTGGGAAAATGATAGAATTTTGGATGTTCTCAACATCAATAGCAATGATACCATTCTTTATCGAATTTCAATCACAGCTTTCTCCGATCAAGTATTTGTGCAACCCGCCATTACAGGAGATTAAATGCTAAGGCACCCCAGGGCATCGACAGCAATGTCGCAACTGTCGTCGCTCTCTCTGCCGTCGGTGTTTCGCAGTTTCGATCGTTTTCTGTCTTCGCTGTTTCGCTTCCTTTCTTGCCGTTTGAACTCCTTTCGCTGCTTCCCGGAAAGCTGAAGGCAAGAAGTTTAAAAATGAGTCTTAAATGCCAATGCCAACCTTCATAACCAAAGGCTGTCTAATCTTGACTGGATTCACCTTTTCCAAAGCAGTTGACTTCGGTTTTGCACCCTTCTCGCCACTGGCTGCTTTCGTCAGCATTTCCTTTTCGGAGTTGCCAAATAATCGTGTGCCGGTACCCCACTGCCCCCACAATGCACTCGGATTGACATGGCAAGGTGGATCTGGAAAGGGTTAAAAATCATTGAAATCAAATTCAAGTTTAATCATTCACACAATTTCCCAAATTGCTAATGCCTCCTCTGGTAGAAAACCAAAGTTTTTTGACATTTTTTGTCACTTGAACTTGAGTACAACATTTTATCTAGAAAACTCGAGTACCTAAAGGCGACCTGGCAGAAGGCTTTCCGGCCGGCACGCTTAAAGCGATTATGCATTCGATAGTGCTACTTAGATCGAACATCTGGCTCTCCAAGGTGTCCTGGATCAATAGCACATCCTGCAGGGTTCAATAGAAGGAAACATGAGATGGGGATAAAAGTGATTTGTAAATTATTTTTATTCCGCTTAACTGACCACTGACCTTACATCCGGTTTTTTCCATGACGCTGGTAACGAGCTCAGAGTACTGATATTCGTCGACGTCATGGAGAAAGCCATTTTTGTAGCTCTCCTCGTAGGGATGTATGCTGCCATTGACTTTTTCCTTCTGCTTGACAAACTGCACAGCAAACACGTTAAAATTAACTGCGGTTCAACGTAATAACAAGGAAAGTGAGACCCGTTTTACTTGTTGAATTTGTTACAAATATTAGTTATTCTTACAGAAAACTTGCTCCAATGTAAAATAATTTTCAATGGGTTTGCAGAATAGCAGAAACACACTAGACTAAATTTAAATTAAAAAAAACCCCATCTGATCCTAAATGAAAATTTCAAAATACCAGAAAAACTTTTTGTAATTTTTATTATTATTTTTGAATTGCGGGTCTTAAAGTTTCTAATATAAAACTGGTAGAGGGAATATTACACTTAGCCGAATGCCCGCTGGAGCCTCAGATTCATCTCCTATTTTGCGCACGCTGTTATAGTGATCTCCGTTGTGATACGCAATGTGCAACTCGGTGGCGTTCTTGTCACCCGCTTCAGCATCGTTGATCTGAAAATTTAACAAGAAATTGTGCGTTAGTTCTGATATTATTACGGGACTATTCGAGTCTTATTTTCAGGGACTGCTGCATGAGTACTTACTTGCCAAAGAGGCGCCCCCAGTTGATGAATCACAATCGTAACGCCGTGCAATTTTGCAAAAGCCACGATGGCATCGTTGCCGGCATAAGTACCGGGGTTTGCAAGATTTCCAACTGTGATAAGCGAGTTCACCACGAATTAATTTAAAATCCAGAAAACCAGAAAATCAATATTGGTAATAATTCTTCAGTAAGATAAGATTGTTAACACTTGCCATGTTTATCGAAGGGGATGTCATCCTCGACAAACGGTTCGAAATCAAGCCGATGATTTCTCATGTATTCCACGGTGTCATCGCGGTGTTTGAGGTGATTTCTGCCGTGCCCTTCCAACTGATCCCCCAGGGCTCTAAACAGGCAGTTTCTGCAATTAAACATGAACTGCATTATTTGTATTACTTATTTATGTATTTGTTAAAATCTTGCAGCTGAAGGGAATTCATCAGAAGCAAGTTTTGATTAAGTAAAAACAGTTTTGTCAATTTCAGAGTGTCTGATGGATTCTGTCAGCAGTACATATTTTGCTCGTTAAAGGTCAACATAATGTTGTCTCTACACACAACCAACAATACTTTAAGTTTTAGATGCAATTAAGAGGCTGCACAAACCCATCTCCTTGTATTTCTCTCAGAGTCAGGCCGATTGCTGTCAACTGATTGTTGAATGTCGTGAAGCTTTCGCTGTCGTCCAGAAGAGCCTGCTTCTGTTTTTCTTTGCGCTGGGCAGCCTTGCTCGGCTTTCCTTGCTCTCTTTTTCTTGCCATTTTTTTTCGTTTCTTTAGTTTTCGACTATGTAGTATCTGGTCAGAATTGAAAGACATAATGACTCATCTCAGCCCACAACAGGCAACAATGCATATCGGCGTCTAGGGCAAGAAATGCTACAAGCATCTCGATTCTTGACGTACCGAATAGCTTCTACACAAACACGAAATCCATTGTGAACAGCTGTGTTTGCTTAATTACAGGTTTGCGAATGAAAAACCCGGCCGGAAAAATTCAACGAATCAACGTATTCTGGAGAAAAAAAAACCGTGAATGAAATTGATTGACGTCGGCTTCGTCGCTGGCAAATTACGAGGAGTGCGGCGATTGACGAAGAAACCCTAGTTGCCAATCGGAGCTAGGTTACTTACCATGATTGTAGCGGACCTTATTAGAGGTCGAATTCCAGAATAATTACTGCATTTCCGAGTTGATTTTCGGTAAATTCGAAATCGCTTGCAGTCGATTGCTACAAATAAATGCTACCAGAGGTCGCCTGTCAACGACTGTTTAGGCGCACTCCATTCCACAATTTTCGAAGGCGGCGGGTTCGGTTTTGACTGGTGTTTCAGATGATTTTATCTCTAAAACGAAATCTAGCAAGCGTATTTTAAGGTAAGATCGTGTTTATGGATGTTTGTATTGTTCAGAGAAACTAGCCGACACTCAAATGTGCAAATCACGAATATGAAAGATGGGTCTATGATCATCGTAGTTCTGTAATTATGATCACAATCATCACAGTACATGTTTGTGTGTAATATCGCAAGAACTGTTCAAAATTTCAGCACAAAGCTAATAGTGACATAGAATACATAATGTTTCTGTAATTGGTCATAAAAATAAAAGATGATACAAGAAGATGTCCACCATGATGTTTATTATATTTCCCTAGTTTATTTTTCCATTGTAGAATTGGTCGTCCAACAGGGTCTGAATTATTTTTATAATTTGAAAAATGCACAATTTATTAACTTTATTTATAAAACAAGTTAAATGAATGTGAAATAAAAACATGCAACTTCCAACGCACATCTTCGGCCGTTTCATTGAAGGAAAGCTCCCTTTTACAACTTATGAATAGGCTAAATTAACTCGGACCCTAGTGGACAGCCAATTCTACGCGGAGTAAAATAAGTTGGGCGTTATATTTTGGGTCAAGTTTAATATTTGCTCAATAACCAATATGCTTCGCACCGTTGGCGTCCGAATAACAATTGTCTGATATTTTCTTATTTAAATTTGCAATTCCGTTCTTTAAATAAACAATTCAATATGTTGGCAGAAGCTGATATTACCGAAATTCAATAGACCATGGCGGAGGGTGACTTCCTATTCATACGACCATATTGCGTCCACGTTTTGGAACAACCAACAAGAAGCTCGGTCGCAGCTCTGATAGAAGCAATTCGCCAAGTGGAGAAGGATAACTTGCAACTCGTACAGGAATACATACTTCTGCCGCTTTCACAGTTGTTGTATGCGACAGACCGGTAGGTCGAAACTTTACCAAAGCTCATCATGAAATGCACATCAAAATCTCCAGCGCTTAGGTCTGTCAAAAATGTATGAATTCCAGAACGCAAGAAGTTGTTGTAGATGCAGTTTGCTGCATCAAAGAAGTCGTTTCACTGACGGAAGTGAAATCGTGGAATGTTTTTGTGGACGTTGCGTTTCAAGTGGTTCGGACGATTAGTAATGTAGAAAAGGATAATGCTTGTAAGTTTTGGAATATCTGTGGGGAAAAAGATTGAAGTACACTTTGATGTTACCTTATGTGTTCATTTTAACTGCATTTTCCAGCGCCCGTTGCTGAATCGGTAAGCGATGAACTCAAACAAGCTGTAGTCGGTTGTCTGATGATGTTGGTGGACAGAAGTTTAGATAGGCAAGTTGGCAGTTGACCCTTCACAAGTGTAAATGAACATCAGAATTTGCTTTTTTCAGTAACTGTGCTAACGTGATCTGATCAGTTCATTTCTTTTGCAGTATTTTAGAACAGGTTTATGGTGATCAGTTCCTGCCTCGACTGGGTCACATTATTTATCTACTGCTGCATTTATCCGAGCACGAAACGTGCCGCGCTACGAGGCTGTTATCGATGGATTGTTTGAAGATGCTCGGAAAAGGACTTGGTTAGTAAACGTGCGTTTGCTGTTTTAACATGAGGTAGATTCTGCTCTTGCATGGAGTAAATTAAGCTGTTTTATTTCATAGGCATTTCCAAGATTAGGAATAAGGCAAAGGATAGCCTGGCATCATTCATTCCTGGAATATCGGTTGCATTGACCAAAATTGCTACTGAGTCTGGACTTCTGGGACAGGTGAGCATATGCTGTTTCCTGTAAATAATCTCAGATTCCTAGTACAAATAAATTCTGTGAACATTATCAAAAACATAACCCTTGAAATGCCCAGATTTTAAAAACAGAAAAATTTGAGTTTCTTCCTTTTGTTGAATAAAATATGCAAGTGTTAATAGTTAAACTCAGTCTTAGAAAAAGTGTTGTATCTACTTTACGTGAGATTATTTAAAAGAAATTGTCATATGCGTAATTTTTTTTTACTGATTTTCATATTTACTGAAAGATAAATGTGATGAAAAATTTGCAGAAATTTAGTTTCTAAGGAAAATTGCTTTGCTGTCAGAATAAAGACTTTTCATAAATTCTCTTGAGGGTGAATTTATGCTTAATTCTAATGAATTCGATTTTTTGATTTTCAGGCTATAATTGTGGTATGTATTGCCATTATTTAATCGATGCTGTGGTGCGATTAAATGCTTCTGGCAAAGTATTGACAGCGTAATTTTATCATTCCACATCCAAGAATGCGTTGAAAGCTTGGGTCGCCCTGATTATTGAAGTGTTTGATGATGAGCAGTTTGATTCTGGAGATTTAAGCGCTCAAAAGGGAAAAACCGGTAGGTGGAAGTCTGCCTCTCAATTGATAAAATAGTCAAAAAGTAATAAATGCAAATATCTGAGAAAAATGATTTCTTCAATTCTTTAAAAGAAAAAAAGCCAAGCTTTTGGATTATTCTCCTTCGGTTTAATTTTGTGAAATAGGCAGTGGAAATCTAGAACAAACTGGTCCTAAGCTAGTGTTAAATGTCATGTACGTTAGTAGCTATTTTTAATTTTTTATTTATGTACTGGGGACTTCATGATTGGATGAACAACTTCAAAATGTTCTTGTCAAATGAAATTTAATTCATCCATAAATTTTTTCAGGCAAACGAAATGACAAATCGGCCTTGAATGTTCAAGAAAGAACTGAAGAATGGGTTAAAAACTCATCGGAGAAAGTAGCAATATTGACACAAAAAATGGGCGTCCTGGAAAGTCACAGCAAATGGAAAGTAAGATGCACTCTCGCGGAATTCGCCGGATGTCTCCTACGAAGGTGCAAAAGGTAACTTTGTTCAGCATGACATAATCTAAATATTGCAATCGCGCTTAGATTTATATCAGTCTCTTAACCACAGTCTCGCAATACAAATGTTTCAGATCCCTGGCTGACTCTGTCTCTGTTTGTCTCGGCATTTTAATCACGTTGTCTGCCGACGAATATGCGGACATCAGGGAAGCTAGTCAAAGGCACTTACAAGAGTTTAGCTCCAGATTATCGGCCAACGAGCGTAGCCTCATCGAGACCTTGCAGGAAAATCTCCTGGAACTCGTCATGCAGTTGCCAACAATTTTTCGGCATTCGAGCGATGCGAAGAAATTGTCCACTCTGGATCAGTTGAATGGGTACTTAAATACACTGGGTAAGTGGAGTGACAGAACTCTTGAGTGACTTGTTATAAAATCATACATTGTTTTTTGTGTGATGGTTGTTCATGAATCTTCAATAAATTCCGAACAATCTGAGCGTTAGTGGATTGAAATTCAGAAGCTGCCCACGTTTACCTTCGCATCTCTTTGCTTTGTGCAGGTCCATCATTGAACGTCGTTCTCAAATCGGCTTCTCACCTGGAGAAGCTCTCATTCGGTCTTTTGCATCTCAGTGAACTCAATTGCAGAAACATGCCACTCGTAAGCGAAAAAGCAATTTGTAAGCGCTCTATTATTAAAACGTCTTTTCTCTTTTGCTTTTTGACACTGTTCCGGCTGCATCTGCTTACGGCTTACGTTATTTCGATGCAGGTCATGATGCAAATCCGATCGACGAATTTGTTGCGAATCCCCCGCCGAAAATCCGCAAACAGTTTTTGCATTTTGACGACGAAAGGATCCACTGGCGAATCGTGCTCATTTGCCAGACGTTAGGGAAATTTGGTAAGATATTTGTGCTAAACGCCGGGTGTTAAGGATTACTCCCGTGCCATATTCACCTTCTGTGTTTCTGCTTTTTGTCAGGAAGCTTACAGCTGCTGGTGGATCATTTTATGGACCGGTTTCACGAGTCCAGCGTCTACAGGAAACAGGCTGTGCTATTGTTGAATGCCATTATCTCCGGGGCCAGTTTGCAGCCGAATGAATCTGTGCAGGATTGGGAACTGGAAGATGTCAACTCCATAATTAAGTATGTCATTGACGAATACACTGATGCCAGCATTTGGGATCTCAAAGTCTCCGTCGATGCCGAGAACGTCGTGGAAACTGAAGCCCTGAGACGTGGAATCGAACAACGTTTAGCGGTTATGAAACCTGTCGAGAACGATTCGTTGGGTGTTCTGTGCAGCAACGCGTTTCAAACGTCCCTATTACTTGAAGGAATTGGCAGCTGTGCACAGGTATGTTTAAAGGGAAGTTTTTCATAATTTAAAAAGAGACCAATTCAATGACTTGTAGTTATCCGTTGTTTGTGCACGAGTCTTTAAATCGTTTTATGATAAGAGTAGTTTAAAAGATATGTTGAATCGTATTTTCACAAATCTATGTCCGCAGTATTTTTTAGCTGATGCGGCATTTTTCAATTTAGGTTTTGGGTGAGAAATTCAATCCTCTGCTCATGACCGTTTTGTACAACATATTGGAAAAACTGGGAAGCCCGAACGTTCTCGTGTCTCATTCAGCATATCTGGCGCTTCTTCAAATTACGAATTCCTGCAAATACAGGTAGAGTTTGCGATGCTTCTCACAAAAATATTCGCATTTTTCAAGCTTAAATTTCGCATTTCGAAGGATGTTTACTTGGTGCTCGTTTTTTATTTTGCTTCAGTTCGATATCGGATCTTATCCTACAAAATGCCGATTATTTGCTGAGCAGCCTGTCGATAAAGTTGAAGTATAACCCTTACGACCCTAAAGGTCCGGTAGTGCTCAGGGTGACGCTAGAGCAGTGTGATAAGCAGATGTTGGATCTTTCGAAGGATATTGTGGACGAAGTGCATACTTTTACTCTTTCCCTCCCTATATGCAAAGTTTGGTTTCCTACGTAACTAGAGATATTAATAAATCTGGTTTAAATATTTTAGCTTTTGAAGAATTTGGACTCGGAGCACGAGTTCAACTTGGCCTTATACCTCAGCGTCTTGTACACGCTCGTGAATGCTATTCTAAAATGGTTTCCACCTAAAAAGGTACGGAAACATTCATATATGTTCAAGATTTTACTGCCACACATTGAAGAATTGTTGTTTTGAACATGTGGTTGTCTGTTGTATAGGCTTTATTTCCCCTAGGGCTCCGAATTTCCGTTAACAAAAAGCCTTATCATATAATTTTAATAGGTATCGAAACCCGTTTCCAGGCATCGCTCTTCGGCCGAGGAGGACAGATCCGGCGTGTGCGAATTTATTCAGAATTACCATAAGGCGAAAGTTGAGATTGACGAATTGTTGCAGTTGGACGGTCAAGCTTCCGACTCGGAAACTGCAAATCCAACAGAAGTTGATGGTGGGAACAAAATCATGGATGACGAAAAACCCAAGAGTCCAACTCATGTTGAAATGGTTGTAAAGGTTTGTAGTGCTCTACAAACATTGTTTCCTCCAAATTTCTAAGTTACTACTTTTATTTCAAGATTTTTCAATTTTTTTTAGGTATTAGAGCGCTGTTCTCACCTACTACCGTCGAAATCTCAAATGCAAGCGCTTCTCGTTCTGGAAATAGTTAACGTCTCTGCCTTGGTCTTGCAAGAATGGGAAGGTAATAAACGCTTCGTAACATCTAGACTTTCGGCATATTTCCTTATAGCTTCGTTCATTGTAATTACACAGATTGTTTTTGATTTTCAGATGATCTTCTACCAATGGTCCATAAAATATGGGCTCCGTTGTCAGTGAGATTCACCCAAGACAATCTCATTGTCACAAAAATGGTAACAAGTCTTTACTAGATTAGGTTGGGTTAAAGTTTTCTTTTTTCTTATTTTCATCACCGTTAATCCGTGCTAAAACTTGCAGGCGTACAACACTTTGTGCACCTTGGCCTCCGTTTGTGGCGATTTTATCAGGCGAGATGTCCTTAAGGACGTTTGGCCGAAAATTCTGCTGTTTATGGATAAACAACTGCCATTGAGGTACGCACTTCATGCTGGCTTCGTCATGCTGAAGAATAAAAATTGCTGGACGTGTAATGCCAAGCTTGTTACTTATGAATTCCTTCTTGTGAATTTCATTGTCCTTAAATGTGTCAAAAGTTTCGTTTTGGTTTGCATTTTAATTGTTTAGCGTTTCGTTTTTTTTTTAAATTATGAGAATTGTGTTCTTCTCTTCTTAGTCTTAATCGTCAAGGAACAGCATATCAGTACACGGCTGGTTACAAACTGCTTCTCGACGTCTTGGGCAGTGTTGGGAAATTGGCAGAGATGGTGAATATCCGATTCCATTATAGTTTTCCTTGACTGCGCAGTAAAATTACATTCGCAATTCCCGTGACAGTTGCAAGTAACCGAACTGGAACTTGACAACCTGGCATCCTCTGCAGTTCTGTATTTAGGCTGTCGACAACCTGTTGAAGTTCAAGCGGTGAGCTCTTTTTAATACCGAATTATTCTTTAGCCACATGACGGCGTGCTAACTTTTTTTCCCCCTGCTTCCGGTATCAGGCGGCTGTCAAGCTTTTTGAGCATTTGATGGCTGGCAATCCAGATTTGATCTGGTTGAAGTTGGTGGACGTCTATTGCGAGCCGCTGCATTTGCCTGAAAATCCCAGCAATTCGGAATTTAGGCCCATAAAGGTAACGTTTAAAAACTCTTAAATAGATACATCCGATACGATGGATGCTGACAGATAAAATGTAAATTTGTCCAGGTGTATGGTCAGTATCCTGGTAATGCAGAATACAGAAAGAATATAAACGAGCTTCTGGAACTCATGAAGAAGTCCAAATCCGGGTAGGTAGTCAACTGCTGAATTTTCTGAGGTGCGGAGATGCTATCAGTGTGTGTAAAATGTTAATGAAATGCTGAATATGCGTTTATTTTTGCAAAGGCTCTGTTTTGGATAGGTTCGGTCAGACTCAAAACGTCAGCTGGATGTAGAGGAAACGCTGGAAAAGGCGTCCAGGTAATGTTTATCTAAAGCTATGCGTTGAACGGAAAAGTTTTGCTACGGGAATTCGTAGAAACTTCGCCGAATTTTAAAAACCAACTGAGATCGAAACTCATTAATGCTAGTAAATTGGGTCTGAAATACTGATTACTGGCTTTCAATGCTGTATTAAGCTATATTTGCAAATAAAGCCAGATTGTTTATTAAATAATTCCTAGTTTTTGACAATTTCTTACGAAATCTTTCTTTTACATTATACTTAATTTTGCCCGTGAGTGTTTTTTATGCCGTTTTTTTATAGTGATCGTTAGGCAGAAATCAGGACCGCTTTAAAATGTTTTTTTCCTTGTAATAAAGTATGTTATTATTTAGAAGTAAATGTATCTTGACTATTTAGGCGTTACATTATTTTTTTATGATCCAGGTATATGAATGTATCGTGTAAATCGGTGGTGTTTCTAATACAAATGTCAGTTATTTTATTATCAATGTTATTGCGAAACATCCACAGTGATAGATTGTGTCTTAGAATAATGCAGTTTCCTATTTTTTCATATTTTCAATAATAAGTTCAATAAATGAGGTAATAGGATATCATAGAATGTTAGGGTGCACTCTTAATGAGTTGTCTGAACATCGAAGTTGCTGCATAATTTGGATTGAATTGAAAAGGATTATGGTTTAGGTATTTTTTATTTCATTTCTACGCTACGTGAAGTAGTATTGTAGTAAAAATCCACTTCATTATTTATTGCCTGAATAATGCCTGAAATATTCTTTGGGAAAACTGAAGCGTAGATTCCGAGAAGTTGATATCGGGTTGTGAATTCATAATCGTGCATTAGATACGGATAATTTTTCATGAAACCTTACTGAAGTTAATTTTGTGTTTTTTAAAGGTTCTACTTACAATCAAATAAATACGGACAATTTGAAATAAGTCATTGTTTTTGGATTTTATTTTCTTCCTTTTTGGATAACACAAAAATGATATTATTCTAAAATTTCTTTATCTTGGTGCGTTGTAAAATGTATAAATAACAAAAGTTTTACCTAACCATCTTTTATTCAGCTTTATTGTTCACTAGTTTCTTAGTTTAATGTTATGTATAGAAATCGAAAACTTTTTTAAAAAATGTGGTCTATCGCATACGAGTTACTTAAAATGACTTCAAATGGCGTGAATATTAAAGTCATTTGTTCTTGATGAGTAATTGACTGCAATTTAGATGAGTAGAGTTAACAAATTAATTAAATTAGCGTGACTGTAACATTAGTCTATAAAGTTTTAGGAAAAAGAACAAAATCATGTTACGAAATGTAAAACGATCGATGCCCCATCCACCCGAACTTGTCCTTAGAATTATAATTCCGTTAACAGTGCATTAAAACACCGCACTAAAGGCACATAAACATTTCTTAAGTCCTTAATCGTACTTCATCAAAGCCCATACACTCTGTCAATATGTCAATTTGGGTTGATAAATTAAGATTGCCTTAGTGCAGTGAATTAATTCATCCGCCAGCTAATTGTGAAAAATAATGCAAAATTAAAGAAAGGCCTTCGAGGAAAACCGGAAATCTCTCCGCAAGAAAGCTCATACGCTTTGACAGTTTCATTAGCATTTGTTACGCGAGGCGTTTTTAATTGGGGGTCCCTTTTAGTTGCCGAAGCCGTAGCCGAGAGTGATTCTCGCAAATTGCAAGAGCGTACTTAAGCTCGGCTTCTGTTCAATTATTTTCACTCCGTGAACTAATACGCTTAGCGGCGCTTTTTCTGCCTTCGCAAAAATAACACCCGATTTCCATATTAATGAAAAATGCCTGCATCCACCGCACTAATACTCTTTGGGCCAATCGGGTCGGGGCGCCATGGGGGAATATGTTTTGATAAATGAGATTTTTGAAAAGTTGACAAGATTTTGATTGCTTGTTCCGGGTCCAAGTTTCCGCTGAAACGCGCTGGGTTAGCCCAACGTATTTTTTTTGCTTTTTAATTTTAAATCCTTTTTTTTTTCTTCTGGTAATTTCAGATTTTCCAGAGCTTTGATTTCTTCCGGCTTGTGGAGCATCGGGTGTCCTATCCGCCGTGATTCCCGGAGGCATCGGATCTTTGCCGTGGACTGGAACCGCTTAGGGGATTGGTGCCTTTACATAGACCTTCCAGAACTATGATCCCCAAGACTCAAGTCATTAGACCAACTTTGAACGAAGATCTTCCATAACTTTGCTCTACCCGGTACTAAATAAGTCAGGATTCCCTAG
Source organism: Rossiulus vilnensis (assembly GCA_034700785.1). NCBI lineage: Eukaryota > Metazoa > Arthropoda > Diplopoda > Julida > Julidae > Rossiulus > Rossiulus vilnensis. The sequence goes on along the minus strand of JAQIXS010000598.1, from coordinate 4,847 downwards.
ATGCACTGGTCAAGTCAAGTGTTCTTGAACCAGCTTTGGATCAAAGTTATTCAGGATTTTTGGTGTCTTCGGAGCAACGGGGACTTCGGCGCTATCCGATCGTGATTCCCGGAGGCATCATGTCTTCGGCAGGAACTAAACTGGTGTCTCGTAAAGCAGACGTCTCCCAAGCTTCATGTTTTTGGACCTACTCATCGATGGACCGGATGTTGGATGTTTGCGGAATTAAGGTAGGACCCAGTTTCTTACTATATTTTAGCTGTATTGAGATCGCTCAAATTGCTAGAGCTGGGAAACAAACTGATAGCTTGGTATTCTGTTATTTATACTTTTGCGACGTAACTTAATTTCAAAACGTTAAGGAAATGAAGTTGGTTCTGTCAGGGAAAGTCAGCAAAACGTAGGCGTAGATTGTTTGGTGAGGGAAATGATTTTATAAATTTGAGCACGAACCCTGTAAATCTGCCAGTTTGTCATAGCATTTAGCTCGACAGAAGTTATCGATTGCCAGTAGGGCCCGAACTCTTGTAAAAGGGATGGGGGGGTGAGTGACAGTGCTCTTCAGCACTTTGACAACTGCTAGCAAGGTGAGTTGCGGGGATTCCTCGCTCAGCTCTTTTAATTGCCAGAATCCTCTTCCGACTGACCGAGGTTATTGATTCGTTAGTGCGGACCTTATTTCTCTATTTTCCATTGTGCGCCGGATTCCCGAAAGGACCGCCGGGCCAATTGCTGGGTCCTCCAGGGGGATCCTTGGCCGTTCAAAGCGGCGCTATCTGCAGGATGAACGATCCTACGTGTGGTGCCTAATCCCCGCAAAATTGATTTACTTTCCGCTTTGCTTCTCAAAGCACAGAGGAAGAGAGAGAAACACACACAGTGTGTGTGTGTTGTGAGGCGTGGAGGAGGAGGACCCGTGCAACTGTGGACCGGTCGACCTCTGGGGGATCCGGCGATGAAGAAACGAGAGCAGTCCTCTTGTCACAATTCGCTGCCGGAGTCTGTCAACCAGAGATAGTGAGTCCTCTGGGAATAAACCAGTTGGAAATCTGGACTCGTGAACTGCCGAAAACATCACTCTTTTTCTCTGTTGTTTGGAACTGGAGTGATATGAGCCTCTTTTCAGGCTCTTTGTTTGGCATTGGAACGGTTATTTAAGCACTTGAAAGTCATTGAAAGTTCTGTTTTGAAGCGTAGTGATGGACACATGGGACAAACCATCAGGGTGTTCGTATGGATGATGAATTTTGTTGTCGTTGAGAATTTTGCTTTTAACTTATTTAAAAAAATAATTTTGTAGAATGTTTACGTGCTAATGTTTTAGTTAATGTTAGTAAATACAAACGATATGGTAATAAGAAACATTTATTTTAAACAAATCGGTTTTTTTAATAGAATAAACGGAACCAAATATCACTACCATGTGGTAGAAGTGTTAAGTTTCTTAAAAAATAGCGGATTAAATGCATTTTATATAAATGCTTGCACGGGCCATGCTGTGTGTGTGGCCTATTTGTGTTTTCTATAACCAGATGTAATTAATTCGCCCGAATACTATTGTTTGACGGCTTCTTTCATTGAACAACTTCATGATATTTAATATTGTTACAGTTTATAGTTCATCCCAACGTTTAGCGCGATGGTTTTCCGCCATCTTGGATAATCCCACGTTAGGCCCGTTGAAGGCACTTAGGCCGCTTACATGCACATTAAAGATTCTTGCTGATAGCATTCTCTAGTCAGCGTTACCTTCATCGTTACGAATGGAATTATAAAATGTCTATGGGTAAATGCTGTTACGTATAAGCCTCATCGCGTTCACACTTTTACAGAAATTGCAATTTTTTATGCCTCGAACGCAACATTTTTAGGTGATGAAATCTTGCAACTGCTTGGTTCCATCAACCGTTGCAAGCCATGCTTCATAGATGGCGCTGGGATTTTCGCCTGGCTTTGAATTCGGACCGTTCCGGTTTCTTAACCGATCGATAGTCACAACCTTTAATTTTTCATTCAAGCTGTGAATAGACGAAGGAGGAGGTCAAGCATTGATTGATCGACGATTCAGTTGACCGTCCACCCCGTCTCATGTCTAATTCCACGACTTGGTCAGTCTTTGTTTCTTGCATCCACGTGTATTCCACTGGAAACAAGCTGCTTTGCCATTTGAGCTTTAAATACTTAATCCCAAGTCTGAAATCATTTTGACCATGTAGTATGTACTAGGACCTCTCACATTTCGTACCTTTAAAAAATGTGCCGTTTCTTTACAAACAATGAATGAAATTTGGAAAAAATAACCCTTAGCTACCCCTGAAAGCAGCTTTCCACGCTAGACATCCATGAACGGTTTTGATTTGAATTCCGTTCGTTATGTATAAATAAACGGCTGATTTTGAAACGGTATGAAATGTGAGATAGCCTATAGTACATGAGATAGTTGCATTTAGCAGAAACTTATATATATATATATTTATATATCCCACATAATGTATGTACCATTGTCGTCGGCAAAGAGATTTGCGAGTGGATTGCGGTAGCCTGGCAGCGAATGAAATCCATATTTCCAATTTATTAGGCCGTTAGCACTTCGTACATCTACTATATAGTGTCTGCTTGGCAAAATTGAGTTTCTATATCCTTTAGAGGTGCATTCCAGCGTCTAATGACATGCAAAAATTGGACCGATGGATCCGAAACGAGCTCGGAGTGCCTCGAGTGGATTATAACGAAGGTTTGCGCTGAAATATATTTCCTACCACCAGGAATTTTGCCAATGGTGGAACCTCTCGATAAGTTGTCGATGCGATTGCGGATCAGAAGTGGCGGATTCAATTTGGAGTTAATAAATCTGAAGCCATTCCCCCCCCCCCCCGCTTTAAACGCCCCCTATCCCCCTCTTCAGTATTTTCAAATGCAGAATTATTTTCAAAAATGTCAATAAGGAGCCATCCACGAAGGACGTCCGGGAATTCTCATGATTTGTAGACCCCCCTATGTCCGGTTTTTTTTTTGTATTAATCCCCCAATTTGATGATTTGTTTTTCTTCAAAGTTTTCTTCTAATTCTGGTCTTCTAGCCCCAATTATCGATCGACAGATCTTGGATGTTTTTGGGCGTTTCAGCCGTACAGATATGGGGAATTTTTCGTCGCAAAAACACATCGATGACAACGAAATGGGGTCTCGATTTTGACCTAGATTTTTAGTTGGAGCAGTCATTAGCGTCGTCGATGCAAGATCGGACATTTGTTGACCACTCGGACCGTAATGTCCGTCGGGGCTCACGAAGCCATTAACTGCTTAGCGCTATATACTCGACGAGGACAGGACAAAAAACAACAAATAGTGTCAGCTATAGCATCCATGTAGGTTTTATCATGGGCTTAAACACACTCTACGCATTTCATTAGTGTGGAAATTATGTCGCCTTTTAATATGTCGCTCACGTCCCCCACAAAATGGTCATTGCGATCGAGGGTCCAGTACCTGGAAATTGTCGGGCGTAATTGCGTCCGTTGGGACCGGACGAGGGTTTCGGCCACTTGGTTTGTCTCTTCTCTCTATTTCACATTTTGCCCCCAATTACGAAATGAAATTTATTGGAACAATTACGAGAATGTAGGGGTCGTTCAACTTCAACCACTTCAACCCATTGTACACGCATGATACCAGTCGGCAGGACTAAGGATGCCGGGTATCCGGTGAAAACGCCGAATACAAAAATGCCGAAATGCAAATTAGCCGAACTAAGGAAAAGGCCATGAAGTAAAAGAAATCGGCTTAAATCGAAATCTTTAAAAAATTAATACAACTTCGATTCGAACTTGAATTGTGATTGAAGGTGAAGAAGGTTTGAGTTTTTTCCCCCGTAAATTAATAATGAAATATTAGGGCCGGTTGCACCAACAAATAAGGGTTAAGGAAAAACCCAATTTAAACCTCTGGTTAACTAAGGAAAAGCATCATACTGTACTCAGGAGTTTAAACTCTCACACAAGCAATAGAAAAGTTGGACATCAGAATTTGTTTACCGCTAACACCCTAGTTTTGTTTTGTTTGAAAGGGGAGGGGGTGGGCCGTTGTTTGAAGAGTTTAGAGCGTCCATCGGAGAGCTGTATTAGCTTCTCGAGATTTGAAACTTTCTACTGAGAGTGCTATCAGAGAGTGACACAAGCATAATGCATCGATCGAAATGCTCTGTTTAGTTCTGAAAAAAATAGCACATCGATGAACCCCATAGATTACATACTCTCACCTCTCAAATGGACACCTAGCATTAGGTGCGAGTTTCGTAGGCGTGTTGACGCCCTCCCTCTCGAACCGTTTCCGTCCTGTCGGAAGTGTGTCGCACGCGCTAGCGAATTTCGCTGTTGACACGAACTTCCGGTTTTTATATGGAGTTGGACTCTTCAGATGGATTCCTACTCCATTGATTATCCAATAAAAGCTATACGTGTGTATAAAAAAAAAGCGAAACGTTTTTCGAGTACCAATTGATTCCGAGTGCGGAAGTAAAAGGTGGGCGTGGCTTAGGGCGTGACGTGAATGAAGAGAATGACGTGATCAACCGTGTCCGAATTACGGAGGTTACAATTTGTCACCCAGAAATTCCAGCAGACGTCATAACGATCCAGAAACCCATAACGGGTTTCTGGATCTCCAAAAACCAGGCTTTTTATTGCCTTCTTTGGATGCATTTTTAATGGACTCTCTCCAGCCTCTCTGTTTCCGCAATTCAACGCCGTCTTTGGGGCCGTCCATAAATGATGTCACACTATTTTGCCTCTTTTTAAACACCCCCCACCCCTTTGTCACAATTGTCACAAATTTTACTACACCCCACCC
>JAQIXS010000597.1:0-42564 GCA_034700785.1 Rossiulus vilnensis | reverse complement strand
AAGTGCAAGGAATTTCACAGCGGATGTGACGTAACGTTATCATGATCATGAGCATTTTAGCCCACAAGGAGTGAACGAATATGAAATAGAGGGTTGATGGATTCCAACTTTATATACATGTACATGTACATTAGTCATATGTACAGTATATTTGCAACAGTTATTATTTATGGGAACATTATTTGCCGAGATCATCTTGATCTGGGTTACTTTTTTTCTGTATCACATATTCTGCAATGTGAATATTTAATCCTATGCATACATTAGAAATACGTACATACAGCTGTACTCAAAATTCAATTTAGTGAAAATGTTGCCATCATGATTGGCAACTGCCCAGGTAGGGTGGTAAATGCCTAATAAATTGTGTAAATGTACATGTATGTGGATTTCCCCACCATATGGGATATTTTTGTTCACAGTAAAGCATACATGTAGATTTGAAATAAAAGAGAAAAAAAAACATTTCTCACTAGGCCTAATGTTTAAAAATACTTAATTTTCAAGCTCAGTACATGTACTAGCCTAATCACAATTCAATATCTCCTATCCACTTGTGACATACCTTTGTCTTTCGTTATATTGTTAATTTGGCGCTCTTTTATGCTAATGTCACGAGGTTATAATTATTTGGCAATATGCAAATTCTGGAATGTTGGTATTGTGGTATCACATATTGTTATTAATTTTATTCAGATGCTTCCATTCCAGTAAATAGCCTAATAGAGAACATGCTGGCATAATGAGCATCACTAAAACAAAAATTACAGGACACGTTTTATTAATATCAGACAAATTTAAAATTCTTGTGCGAATGGCAAGAGCTTGCTTGCCATACAGTAGGTACCAAACACCATACCATGACCATACCAATCTCAGGTAAACAATCCAAGTATTATTATATGCAAAGATATAACATCAATCAAATAATAATGGTTGTTTTTACAAGTTTATTGCAAATGTATCAGAATTCATCTAATCGTCATCATTGGCAATATTTAAACAATGTATATAATACATGTAGAATTTTAAATGAATTCATTCATCAAAGGTGATTTGCCCTGGTCCATGATTCCGCATATATCGGCGATATCGCTTGTATCTAGGATCTTCCGCCATTTTCATTCTCGATTCTTCCTCTTGTAACTTTTTCCATTCCTGCAAATGTAAACAAGATATAGGCCTACATAATACATGATTGCACTAGTAATTATTAAAAGAGATATTTACATTATAACTTATGCCCATGACCTACCTGAAATTTATCTTTAATCCACAATTCTTTTAAAAGATATTCCTCATGCTTTTCTTTTTCTAATGCCTACATACAAATAAAAATAACCATACATGTAATAAATACTATCATATTTTTGTAATCTTAATTCCAATACACCCCTTCACCATCTCCTGTAATGATTTAAGTTAACTTAGATGCTCTCTGGGGCTAAGATCCAATCCACTATACTCCTCTTCATCATTACCTATCAAATTTCCATTCAATACTAATTGTGTATTAAGCTATAAGGACATGTGTCCTTCTTCGTTTCGGAATTCAGGTTCCAAAGTCGAATTCTAAACTTGACACATTCTAAGTGAGCACAGGCTATATATTTACATATGACAAACACGAAAAAAATTAAAAATATGAACTAATCAATGCACTTACACTAAATTGCAGTTCTCCTAGCCCTATGTTCTTCCTGATGAGATAGAGCTTTTCTTCATGGCCATAGTCCTCCTTCTTTATAACGAATTTCCAAAACCATCGAACATAAAATGCGATGAAATAGAACACAGTAACAGGTAGCATGATAAGTTGAACCCATAGCAGATCTCTGATGCTTGGCTTAGCATAAGCTCCTCTGTAATATCACCAGTTAAAAAAATGTATTAACCAAATACCAGCTAGGCTATTAAGTGGCCACACAAGAGGCGTATCTGGAATTAATGATTTGGCATAAGATAAAAATGACTAATCTGATTCGTCTAAAAATGATTGATTTATAGATGCACGTTAATACAATTTTTCCAATTGCTCTAAAACTTTAATCTGGCCTGCCAAAATGTCAAATGCCTGTCAGTTAGTGGCCATCTTCATTTGTGTTAAGGCTTGCTACCAGGTTCACATACAGTCATTGCCAATTTGAATATAGAAAAAAAAAGCAATTTACTTGATATCCATTTTTTCCTCAATGATTTTACGGATTATTGCTTCTTTTTCTTTCTTCAATTCTTCCTAGATAGCATTTTAAATAAAAACACTGTTTGTAACATACACGCACGACTGTTGTTGATACATTACATTTGATAAGACTTATTCAACCTTAGTTTTCCTATTCTTTCCTCGACCATTTTCAGATATCGGCAATAACTTTTCCTTCGTTGCCATTTGTATTGCCTGAAATTAATGTCACTGTTCAAATAATATAAATGTAGAATTGATAGCAGTGAGAATTGGCATTGTCTGGGAAAATTTCTCACCTGATTTCTATATTTTTCAGTTGTAGCAAAATAATCAATCGCCATGCCATAGCGTTGTCCACCTACAAAGTACTGGGTTCACATGTATTTAAAAATGCTGCTAAAACATACACATATTTGCATGGAATTGATAACGTATCAGTGCTAGAATTCACATACTTGGATGACAGAAATGACTGTGATGGAAACAACGATGACAATTCTGACATCTATTTTAGGAGCAAACCGTCGACGATAATATTGATAATAGTTTCTGTAATATTCCTCTGGATGATCCAACATGTAGTCGTAATCTTTACGGGATTCCTCATCTTTCAAAATCTGTTGTTTATATCACATCAACTAAGCTATTGTTTCTGTTATTGTTAGTCAATCAACGCCTGCAAATGTTAATTTTGACCTCGTAAGCTGTAGCTATTGCCGTAAACTGCTCTTCTGCTTTTTTCTTGTCCTTCTAAAATGTCATACCAAAATGAATCGTAAGTAGAAACACAACGTACACACTGAGTTTTCCGATGAGTTAAAAGTAATTTACCGCTTTTCGATGCATGTCAGGATGGTGTTTTCTCGCCAAAACTCGATATGCTTTGGCAATTTCTCCCTAGAAGTTAGCAAAATTTATGAACTGATTCAATGCACCATCACACATTACTGTCAAGATCTACCTTGTCAGCATCTCTCGAAATTCCAAGTACTGAAATAAACGAATAGAAATTTTTGTGAAATTGGAGCAGCAAGCTAGGGATTGCATTGATAAAAAAACCCAGCTAAGGTACTTTTAACCACATTTCTTCTAAAATGTTAAAAAGTAGGCAAGCATAATCACACAGCTACCTTCATAGCAGTTATCCTTTCCGCAGTAGATTCCCTCTATGAGCGAATTGCATAGAGAACCGGGTAAAAATGCAACTACTAAAATATTAATAAATAAAACTATGAAGTATACTCGCGCATTCATGTTCAATAAAAGCATAATTCCTCGTTATAAAGACCGGCCTTTCAACACTTCCAGTATGAATTAAAAGCGCCGCAACATCATGCCAAGTTGCCACGAAAACCAGGCCTGCACGTGAGGAAACAAACCATTTTGACACTAAGAATTGCATTGTGGGTGATTGGATTATCAACATTTTAAAAATAAAGGCGCCTTATTTTATCCTCATCACGATTTTTTTCTGGAAAAAACGTTTCCCCTCCCCCCCTTCGATGAATTCACAGGCTTTTATCCTGATATCTAAATTATTGTTACCACAATTCAGAAAATGACTTAAAAAATCGAACTAAAAAACCTTTCAGGCTGCGTTAACTGAGGCGTCTCTTCAGAGGAGAGGTCAGATAATGAACGAATGACCTAAATTCAAAATCACGTTTTCGTCTGGTTTATGTCAACAGTTATTTACAAACGAACAAAGTGTGATACGTACACACACGTTATAAAAAGGAATGCAGGAAGGATTTATTTATAATTGACTCTTCAAATGATAGCAGTAGTTTTTGTCACTTAGTGCAACGTCTAGATTAGTTGAATAAAAGCATTCTTTAATCTTTGTTGTAGCTGTATAAATCGTATTATTGAGATAAAGATTTTTAGAGAAACGAGCAAAAAATTAACAATGCATTAAAGGTATGCTATTAACTGCGTGTAATTCGTTACAGAATTCTTGTTAATTTTTATATCAAATTCAAGGGCTAGGCTAGGTCACATTTTATTTCTGCAAAACAACAGCAACTGATTACTAGTTTAGTTCATAATCTTTGTATTGGATATACATGTACATGTGCAAGCGCAAAACTAGCTGATATATTGTAACCAAAGCATGCAATAGTGGTTAATCAATTTATAAGATCAGTCATGTCAAAATTTATTTTCTACTTTAAATTTGAATTTTGGTCCCATTTCTGTGACTTTCTTGACCACCTAATTTTATAACGATATCTGACACGAATTTGTAAAATTGTGTACGCACACTAATTTACTAGAATTATCTTTTTTATACATTTTGTAACTCTTTTACACAGGCTTTTACAGTCGACTCTTTTTATTAAATTTATCAAGCAGGAAATTATACTTATTTTGTCGTCGAGAACTAGTGTCAATTATCTCACTCTTGATTTGAAAGTATCACACATTACAACAGCAGTTTTTAAATAAAAATGATCAGTTTATTACAAAATATTTCAATTAGCCAATATCACAGATTCATACAGAAAAATATGATAGATTGGTTGAAATAAAAATAGAAAAGTTCAGATCGTCTTAAGTACAGATAACAGTTAAAAAGTAACTGTGGCACCCATGCAGCGCAAATACGTCCATTTTTTTAATTAAATTATTTTCATATTTATTATGCCAATGGCGTTTTTTTTTAGAGTTCTTCCTTCATTGATTTTGGGATGGTGTTGCTTTCGGTTCCTTCGGAAATGTTATCCAATCTTAATACTGCTGCTCTTACTTCTAAAAATATATCTTCAACTCTGTCTTTTGGTCCCCATGCATTTATTGCAATGCCGTTTTCATCGACCAAGTATTTCCAAAAGTTCCAATCCGGAGCCTGATTCAGTTGAGCTAAAAAAAAGACATTTCAACAACTTAGTAAAAGTCAAAAAGCAAATTGCTTGGAACGAAAAAACTAATTTTTTGAATCGTATTTATAGTCCTATACTTTAAAATTTTAATTGTCCTTAATTACCACTATGGAAAAAAACATTTCAAGAATGAACATGCTTGCTAGAAGAAGTTGTTAAAGAAATAAATTCCACCTGGTAAAAAAAGTACATTTTCCTCCTTGTAATGTCCTTTTTGCCACGAAGGAGGAAGGATAAGTAAATTAGTTGTATTTTTATTTATAATGAGAATAATCACTTCGAGCTAAACGAGCAAAACGAGTATTGCGTGCAGAGGTGTTTTTACGTTTTAAAAACATGGAAAAAGGAAATGCGCAACTTAGCTTTATGCATAAATTAATACAATGCATATTTTTTGATTATTCTTAAATCTAGATATCCCCTGAGAAAGACTGACGTTCCTATTCTTCCAAATGTTATTGCTCTGAATTGAAAGCGTTCATGCATTTGAAATTGCACGTAGACCTCCATAAACTTGATTATTCTTTTCAACCTTGCCATGCATGAACTTGACCACAGAGAGGATGTATGCTTGGCCAACAAGCGTGTGACCTTCACAACTGGCCCTTAGGATAATCAATTGTAGGTCAGGTCATGCAAGGATCAGTGTAATAGTCATCTAGCGGCAACGCTAGAAGATTTCTGCACTTTCTCATTATGCGCTTTTTTTCGTGTCGTCATGTGATGGGAAGTCATTTTTTCCCGTTTCCTTATCACAGCATGTTATTTAATTGTCAAGGTCTTTACCTGGGATTTAATTAAACTGCACTAGCAAAGCATAAAAAAACTGGTCAGAAATCACGTTAATGTTACACGTTTAAATTGTAAAGTACCTTCTATTCTTGCGGTGTTTACAAAAGATATGAGCTTACATATATAGGCATGCATCAATTAACTGATCAACATCTGTCACAAATGTCGATTTAGTAATTGAACTTGTAGAATGTTTAGTTTTAATCGACATTGTGACCAGGAATAATATTGTTAGAATATGCTGAGTGATAATATTTGCTTTACTTTAGAACCAGTTTAAGTGGTTGTAGTGCATATGTACTGCAGTATACCCTGCTTCCAGGGTGCAGTTTTATACTTAATGTTGGTTCCAGACAGTCTGAGTACAGACCCCCTTAATTAGATGTTTGTTCGCGGAATAGTCCATTAATTATACTTTGGTGGGATTAGAACTACATACTGTACAAGTTTTTAACCAAACATTCAGCAATTTTTCCTAGAGCAAGAACACCCAAAATTACTAGTCATATGGAACCCCTAACACTTTTTCCCCATATCACAAATTCAATTATCATTTAGCAAGAGGTTTATTTATCACACTGAACGATATTTGTAATTGTTAGTGGCATTTCATTTTTTCCACGATTTTTTTAATTGTGGGAACATTGTCATTCGTAACGAAGTCAGACGTTTTATAGCAGTTACAGTTATATATAGTGAAGGTAAATAGGCATTTTGCACAGCCTTTGAAATAATTGGCATACTTAAATTCAAGAAATTTGCTATCCCGACACCCATGCGTGGATAATTGAATGTTACCTGCGAGATTTTTGTACACCGGATGTGCATCTCCACCAACAACATCAATTTTCTTAAAAATCGGATATTCGGCTCCGTAATTTCGTATTAGATGATTTTTTATTTCTTCAGCTGTGCCTGGCTCTTGTCGACCAAATTGGTTGCATGGGAAGGCAAGGATGGTGAATTTGTCTGGGCCCAAAATGTCTAATATGCGGCCCAAACTGCGGTAATGTCTATCAGCATAACCACAGCCATTTGCAATATTTACCACTAGAGTTATCTGTTAAAAAACAATGAAAATGCTATTTGGTTTTTCCAATATGCACCATAATTCATCTATAATTTCAACTTTTATGTTCCTTTTAGTAAGTTTTAAATTAATAAATATAAGCCCCAACTGCTGAACTCCTCTGAAAAAAATTCGAGAAACATGTAGGCCATCAGAAGTTCAGAATGAGTTTCAGTAATCTTCTCTGCTACAGGTTAAAAATACATGTTGCGAGGCATTGCGTTTCGACATAAACATTGTCGACGTTACCACGTTTGTTGCAATTAAATATTTTAAAATTCAGCATTGCTAAATATTACAATAAATTACCCAATGAATACATAAAAAAACTTGGCTTCTGGTAACAACTTCACCTGATAGGTTGAAATTTTGAACAGTTTACTAATAATGCAAATTTACAAAGGAATTTTATACTACATATACATGTATAACGTATAGAATATATATAAAATATAACGTATTCGGAAATTTAAATCGTAAGCAAAATCCGATTCGCAAGTTTCGCGCGCATTTAGATAATGTGAATGAAATGGAAATAAACGAGAAAACTAATTCGGCAACTCAATTATGCAAAGGCATGCAAAACAATTATTAACGTAAATATTATCGAAACTCAAGAATGCGAGGTGAACTTTTCCCGATATCGATACGATCCCGGCAAACGAATATAATCATCCTTTTTATCACAACAATTCGTGACAGTGTCTACTGCCTACGAATATTAAGTAGTTTGAAGGTAAAGATCATTGCGACTTACTTTTCCTCGAAATTGCTCGAATGGGATTTCCCGGCCGTCGATGTCTGTCGCTTTGAGAGTGTAGAAATCAGGAACTTCAGTCGTGCTTTTTTTAGAACATTTAATCGAAGTAATAAGTAAAAGCACTAGTAACGCCTGAGTGACAAATTGCATGACAGGCATCTTGTCTTTCACGCCGGACGGATGAATCTGACCGAGCCACGTAGCAACGACGGAAATTTAAATGCCAAATGTTAAAAAAAATCAAAGAACCAGAACCAAACATGTCAGTCGGTGCATGGTCGGTGCAAGGTCATTAGCCCCTTCCAAAATACTGATAGTATCGCCATCTATGGGTAGAATTTACCTCCTTTCGTTCCATAGAGGATAGGGGCTCTCCATAAATTACTGCGAAGCCAGTCTGGACCTGGGGGTCAAAAACCCAGAACCGAAAAGTGGGTGTTCATTAACAACGTTTTAAGAGAACAGGCATCAATTGCATATAATTTGAATTATTATTTTATTCAACTGCCATTCACGCGCAATTTGGCTGATAGTGGATAAATGCAAATTCCGTATGCATTCAAAAATGAACAGCAAACTTGAATATTTAACTTGAAATGTAAAATAATTATATTGACAGCTGTCACATGGCCATTTGCATGTCTGTCATATCGAAAAAATCTTTAATGTGCTTCGCTGCTGCAGTGCTTGTGCTCGAGACATACACCGATCCCGGAGATTCAGTGGCCATGTCTGAAGTAAATTTCTGGCACGCTTCAATATTTCCTCTCCCGTTTATTTCTAAACCAATTATGGGCCCTATATAAAAGCCAGATAAAAAGCTCTTTTAAAATCGTGTCAAATCATTCTAACAAGCTGAACTTGGCAAAAATTACACCGTCACATCTATGCATCATATATTTTGTTAAGTTGGTGCAAAAAAAACTTATTGATACAAAACATGATCTCTGTAAACTTCACTTATAACTGTAATTTGCAAAATTTGTAACTACCTTGTTCTGCATTAGAACCATATGACGTAGTCTGTAAAATTCGATTTATATCACCTGCACTCATTTTTAGTTCTCTCGTTTTAACTAATTTCAGTTGTGGCTAAAATGAAAGTGAAAAAAAACGTCCATTATTAAACAGACAAACCCAATATAGCGACCAACCAGGTTCAACAACTTACATTTGTTGAATTTAAAATACTGCGAATGAAAAATTGAGCCTTCTTTTGTGTTGCTGGTCCAACATTAAAAAACAGGACAATTGATGACTGAAAGTACATGATATCAAACATAGTTAACACACAAGTATACTTTACTGTTTTAGTATCTATTACATTTTTTTGCTTGACAAACGTGAAACCCAATCATGTTCGTCAGTTCATTTTTGTTAGTTCATTGCGGCATAACAAAGTAAATGTTCAGGTCAATTCATCGTTTCAGTTTCATTTCATAATATACCGTAATTTAAAGTTGACAATGTACATAAAATAGCCTTGAAGGCAATGACTTCAGATCTATAAGAGCTCACAAATAAAAATTCAAAAGTTGCTTTTTAGTAACATGAGTACATATTTACTCACTTCATCTGATGTTACGCTATAATGCCCACATGTGTATGGTACACTGCAATCAGATGGATTGAAAGATAATTTGACATGTGATAATTCCTCAATTGAAGGGTATGGAATTAACTCCTCAATTTTTGTATCCTGAAATATATGCCATAATTGAATTGTTAATTTGTGTAGTTGTTTTGAAAGTCAATTAAGTAGTAAAGAAGCAGCTATTACATCAGATATCAGCGACCAATTCTTTTGCTCTCCACCAGGGGTGAAATCGTGAACATCATACCAATAATTGTTATACATACTTAAATTGGCATTTTCAAATTGGCCTGAAAAAATGTCGTTTGGTGTTTTGTGATTCAGATAATTAAAACATGGCTTGTCGGAGCACTTACTCTCTAATTCAGGATATGAGCAGCAATAGCATCCAAATTTCATGTTGTTCGAAGCTTCTATTATTGGGTGAGTAGTTGAGCACAGCGATATGTCAACCCGCCGACAATCCCGCGTGCGAAACTGCTGACATGCTGATATGAAGTGGCAATCGGTGCAATTGCGTATAAACACGCTTTAAAAGAATACTTTGTTTTAATTTGCAGACTTTCCAACTTGGTTTGGAAATCATAATGTGGTTATTAGTTATGACCAACCTGCCTTTAGTTGGACCTAGGATCATATTGCAGTTGGTGCAGTCATCAACAGTTATGGTGTTGATATGATCAAACAAGTAAATATTACAGTTCTGGAATGTAAATTGAACTTTTCTATGGATCATATCAGCTTTCTGAACGTTTAGAGAAGTTAGCACACTGAATACCGTCCTTACCTCGCAATTTTGAATTATGAATTGCTGTCCATTAATAGCACCGGGTAACTTGACAACAGTTTGCCCTTTCAGGTTTTCAAAAGTGAAATTTGTAACGCTGATCTTTTCTTTTTTGTCCCTTCACATCAAGAGGGAATTCATAATTCGTAACGACTGTACATGTATTTTATGACAAGCATGTCTAACCAAATTTAATTTAAAGGATTAAAAACACTTACCACGAATACTCCTTCTTGGTTTCCACGACATCTTCAGAATTTGTTTTCAAAACTAAATCCAATGTCTTGTTTTTACATATATTACAGCCCATGTTTGTGTCATGACCCTGCATCAGCGCGTTTAAGATTCTTTTGTTTACCAACTACGATTCAGTTGCTGGGCAACAGGAAAGAAATGAAATACAGTAGGTGGTGCCATCTCTTATCGAAAATTGCCAACTTTTGTGATAAGCAACTGAAATCGCGGCAGATTTAAAATTTATTTTCTTCAATATGGCATGCAATCCTATGAAAATTATGTTGAAAATTAACTGAATTCATTTGTTGGTGATTTTTTGTCACAGTTTTGAATTGTTACAAATTTGAAAGCACAGGAAATTGCAATTATTATATAGCGATAGTGGTATTACACCCCCATTCGTGGAATAGATATCTGGGGTCGAAATTTCAACTCGCCAACCCCGGACAAATAAGCAAACACTAATTTTCACAAATATGTATATTAGATTTAATTATAATTTCATGTAGGAAAGAAGAGCATTTTTGAAAACAATTTCTCTCACATCACAGAATTATATTAGATTAGGACACGTACTGCCTGCATGTACAATTGTATGCATAGATTGAAAGACGCTGAAAGGTGGATTGCAAAACAACTGTAGTATAGCACAGCAGACTTATTATATTTAATGCTACAAAATTCGATTAGGTATTAACTTAATCGAAGCGACTTATGTGTGCTATATTAGCTTATGAGAGGGGCAGTTTTGATAAGTTCTTAATTTTGATTTTGCACCAGTAATGTTTCAAATTTAATCAAAATCAAATTAGTCAGATTAAAAAATCAAACCGAATCAAATAAAAATAACAAAGTAATTGAATAGGCTACATTGTTGGAAAATTATTTCCAAAATTGTAAATGTTAAAGCAAGAATGTACTGAAGTTGTAATCAATGAAATACGTTAAAATAAATGTTTGTCGTTGTAGTACGTCTAAAAGATGCATGTACATGTATAACGTAATATTTTCTAACAAAAATGTGAAAGTCTTTTAAAACTTATTGCACAAATTCGACCTTACGGTACATAATATTGCTAAATGATTAGATTAAGAGCAGTACTAATTAACTACAATCTACATGTACAAATATATGGATGTATGCGAATCGTTGTTTGCATCGGTGAGAAAGGACACGTCTGACCAAAGATTTAAGGAAAAATATTTAACAATGGCGCCAGAATCGTATTTCTGACATGTGGCGCACCTTGTGGCCAACCCATCTTAACCGGAAGTAGTTGGGTATTTTCGGATGTTTTTTTTATCTCGTGAGTCTGCTATAGTGAGCACGTGTGGCCGGTGTGGGACCAAAATTAAATGAGTCGTTTGGATACTGACGATCTTAGTGTGAGAGCCGTTGAGGAAATCGTTGAAAAATTTCAGAATGTTACGTCAAGAAAAGGATTCGAGTTTCACCCATTTAAAGTAGGCAAAACCGTGATTGTCATATAGGCTTCATTCCTTATTTAGCAAAGCCAGAGCCAGTTTCATGTGCAATGTACTGTATACACTACTTTTACACGACTGTATATGCATGTATATAATAAAATAAATATTGCATTAGTTAAATTTGCTTGACATTGTTTGTTGCTCGGAAAGTTATCGAACATTAAAATCTGCTTTGGCAGTCACTGGAAACATTGTATTCCGAAATACTGTACGGTATATCTTATGACTATTTTGTGTTTTGGTTTTTTTTTCCAGATAGGCTGGTACAATGAATGTGTTCGAAAACTCTTTGCCTTGCAGTACGATTACGACACGCTAGCTTTTGTTGTTATTACCACTCCATCAATGTTTGAAAATTACCTTCTACCATATGTTCAGAAGGAACATTGCAAGGGAATTAGAGATCCAATTGATGAGTGTATAGCTAGTATTCTGAGTGACATAAAAAGTGTAAGCTGTGAGCATCTTTACTCGAATACATTATTTGATTAGTTGTTGATATTCGACAGTTTTTTTAATCTTTGATAGGAATTTACAAACTATGACATTGAGGCGATTCACGATTTCGAGTTACATCCAACAAGGAGGCCAAAAGTGCTGGTGCAAACTGCTGGGCATGTTTCTGGTGCAGCTTATTATTATCAGAGATCTGATGTAAAAAATGATCCATGGGGTGAAGATAAGGTAATTAATAGTTTTTTTTATATATTTTAAAGTCAATCTCATGATAATAATTTGCTGATGAGAAAGCTGCAAAATTAATAAATGCGAAGGCTCTTCATTATTTGTGACGTTAAATACTTAAAAAGATGATAAACAAAGACAATGATTTAGGGAAATAATCTAACTTCTCTGCCTTTCTTTTTATTCATTTAATTAATTAATTTAATTTCATAGAAAATCTTTGGCGTGAGTGTTCATCCAAAGTATGGAGGTTGGTTTGCGCTTCGAGGCATCATGATATTCAGAAATGCACTCTGTAGCAATCTTTCTAAAAATCAGCCCATCAATGTGGTTGGTAGCGAGGAAAGAATAATCGAGCTGCTGGAAAAATTTAATGATCACTGGAAAGATTGGAGTTTTCGTGACATAATTCCTTCCGAGGAGACATATTCTCATCTGCAACGAACTTACTTTCTAACCAAACCCGTGGATAGGAAGCAGTTGTTGTTAGGCGAATTGTCATCAGCATTGGAATGTTGATTTTGTTTTTGAAGCATAGACATACTAGATTGTATGACTTCTGCGTTAATTGGCTAGTATCTGGCAGATTGTTAGCAATGAGTATCGTTAAATTCGAGACCAGTTGATATTGATAGTGCTACATGTAGGCATTTGTTAAGTTTTGTAAGCAGAGTATGTTATGTTTATTTGAAATAAAGAATTTAATTTAGATTACGATGTTTTGAAGTTTTTATGTATTTGGTATTAGTGGCAATGCAGTCAAGTCATATTTAGTAAAACCACCATTACCTATGTAACGTAAAAATTGCTGCCATAAAATATAATATTGGGCATTGCCATGAAGAAGACAATGGTCTATTTTGTAATTTAATTGGGAAATTTCTTTTATTTACCATGCATGTACACATTTACTGATATACAATTACTCTATCACGCTTTTTGAATGTTAAAACCTTTCATTTATCCGTTTTTTAGAAGAAAAAGAACACTTATGGAAGTAGCTATAAATAAAATGTGAAATGATACTCCGATGCGCTGTGCACTTTCTTCTACATATGCCGTATTGCAACCTTTTTTTTTTGTTATAAATAAAAAGCCGGAAAATTGTCAAAATACTTTTTCTTTTGAGTATTAGGGGATTTTTTCAGATACATTGAATAACATGATGAACTTTTATTGGCATAAGTTTAAAGGCATGGGTGAGAACTGGCTATTTAACCGGGACCTTGTTTACCCATTTTATATTGCATGCCAGGCCATAAATTTGATAATTCAACTTCAAGTGAAAACTTATTGATAAGATCTCTTGGTTGCATGCACCACAGTTTAATTCATCGCTCATTAAAATGATTTTAGTCAACATCCATTGATTCTTGCATTGACAATAAAATTACATCGATCATACAGTGATATTAGGCTGCTTGTTATACATGTATAACAAAGTGATGCAAGTTTACATGTTATTTATATACATGTATATGAAGTAATCAACTTCATGCCAGTCAGTCTTTCATCATGGCATTTTTCACAATTAGCAATGGTAAACTAGTACCACATGCATTTGTTTGAGGAAATGCAGAAAACTATTACACAGTATATTGTGACAGCTTCAAATAACATTAGAATTCCTTCTTCAAAAGGAGCCAACCATATTTCATTTTTTCTATGTTATTTTGTAATATGAACGTAAATGTTACTTACGTGTAGTTAGTCAACATTAAATTCTCAGCCAATTTACGATGAAATACATTTACTATTAATTATTTATAATTCATAAATAAATATTGATAAACTTTAAGCACTTCCCAATGCATTTTTGATGCTTGATAATTTCAGTAACATGAAATGATAACCCAATTATCTATTGTGATCGAATATTTTAAAACTAAATAAGCACTAAATAAGGAATCTTTCTATACAACTATGCTAACTAATAAACTAAAGGCTGAACAACAATTGACCTTTTTATGTGCAAATGTACTTGCAATGTTTAGAAACACCCATTTTTGTAACATGCATACGTTTTTATAGATAATGACATCACGACTTTCCCTCATTGTTATCTTTTGCATTTTATTAGTGTCATTGTAAGATTTTTATTTTTATTTTTGATTCATGGGTTCTTTAGTGCTACTCTATTTTCATTTGCCGAATTTCGTTTCCGATCGTTATTGATGCTTTGTTTACGACGGAAAAGGCGTAAGGATTTATATTACAAGAAGTTGTACTCCGCCTTTCTTAGGTTTTTATGATTTTTTCTTGTAATGAAATAACACCTACAATTTTGAACGTCATTCTGCTAAAAACTTCCGTATTAAATGCCTTTATTCTTCCATAGCATGCTTTTGAATGAAATTTTGGAAGCGTAATTAGACTTGACCTATATCTTTTTTTTTTTAAAAAATATATAATTAGATGCATTTAAGCATACGAGAACGGTAAAATCAGCAAAACCTCCTGCCTGCCCATGTATCAAATTCACCTTTTTTGTCCAGGGGAAGTTCTGCCTTTTATGGCTGCTGTCTTGCAGAAATCAGAGCCTATCCATGCCATTCCATTGCAATAGACACATCAAACGGTTTTATGTAATTATTTCATGAAAACTTCATTCATGGGCAATCATCCGTTTAGAAAATACATGCAGTTGAAAATGCATTTAGGCTGCAATCTGCTTGATTCTCAATCTATTGTTGAGGTCAACCGGAGGAATTCTTGCCCTGAAAACATATTTGTGGGTCGAGTTTTTATCCATGTTTAAAGTGAATGTGTTGACCTTTTATATTATTTATAAATCCATGTAAAATTTTAAATGACTTCAAGTGGCTTTTTATCCCGTTGACACGCCCTTGGTTAAGAGATTTTTTACATCGTGTAATCTTAAATTGCTCTTGCCGGGTTATGAAACGTAAAATATGCAGTGCATTTCTATGAAGACAATTGGAAATGGGTTACAGGTTTGCCCAAAACTCGCTGCATGTGTGTCATGTTTAAAATCATCTTTTCGACCTGAAATTGTTTTGCCCTCTGCCAGAAAAGCATAAACATGCTTCCACGTGCAGATTTTTAATGGCAATGGCAAAACCATGCGAAGTTGCGGTATTGATGCATAAACGAAACGTTTGATCGGATTTTTTTCTAATCATATTGTTAAAATATTGAAAATTGAAAAACAATGCATGATCTGACGATGGTATACAAGTAATCTTTCATTATTTCTTCAAAGGATTTTCTTTTTGCATTTCCAGAAACTGGATAATTTAGCAACGCTTATTCTCAGCATAAAATTTAGCTAAGACGTTTCAGTAAAGCACGGAATTTTAGTTTTATTTGTTTTATATAAATTGTAAAAACAAACATTGCATGTGGTCAAATTTGTCCGATTTCGCAGCACGGTATAATTAAAAACGCTTTTAAATATTATTAATGAAATTTAATATATAAGTAATTATATACCGTACATGTATCATATGTGTTATATGATTATTTTATAGGCATATTATAAGGTGTATAATATAACTAATACTAACTAACTAATAGCAATTGATTTCGTTTTACTGTCAATGGATTGAAAAAGCGCAAGATACTGCATCGATCTATTTTACAGTACAATTTGGGTTTCGTGCCCATTTTTTGAAATAGGTATAAATATAACACTGATTACATGCTCAGTTATGTGATTTTTTTTGGCTTCAAATTTACAACAGGCATTAAATAAGTATAATTCAAAATAATGCGATAGAAATGAATGGAATATTATTTCGTGTGCATTGTTCACAATCATTTCCATATTTCAGCTCTTTTGGCAGGAGCAATTTTCATACAGGATTATGTTGAATAATGTTGTGAATGAGAGCGATCATATTGTTGCAATTTAAATTACTGCTGATTTTATGTTATACGCATTTTGTGAATGTTTTTCTAGAGACCAAGCATTGTTTTCTAAAACAGTAGTTTTTAATCATTGCCGACAAATATGGTGTTTTTATTCGCCAGGCACGATCGTTTTATTATTTGCTGTTTATAAATTGTTACCCACGATGCGAGTATTTTTATGGGCAAAAAACCAGAACTAGGCAAACTCCAAAAAGTTTTTTTTCCCCAAAAATAATACCCAAAAAAAGCAGTTTTAAATGTAGACAATAGATGGCGCGATAAGCGCGGCTGGAAAAAAACTGGAGCGTGAAGGCGGCAGCATCATTGATGTTTCATTCGGAGTTTGGAAATGCTATGAGATGGATGGTCGAAGGCTGTTTCTATGACGAAAGATTGCCTCTGGGCGTGCAGACATGGAAAGTTTTTCAGATTTCAACTTTTCTTTGGCATCGTTGATACCCATTTAGAATTGAGTGGAAAAGCACTGAACTTGACTCTGCCAAGCGGTATAAGTGATTCTCGTTACAATGATGAGCGCATTTGGATATAATTACATCTTCAAGTTTGTGGACTAAAATTCTGAGCAATTTCGATTTTGCTTTTTCGGTGAGTACATCACTGAGGCACGTGCAATCAAGCAAGCCTCTTTTCATTTCTGATAATGTGCTTAGCAGTCTGCATGAGGAGATCAAACTACATGTACGTGGGGTAAAAGGAATTGCTGACTACGAGGGTGCACCGAATTTGATGCGTGGGCGACCTGCCATCACCGTAAAACTATTTTTGGAGGTGCTGGGCCGCACTTCGGTTTAACCCCGAAAACGACCTCAATTTATTGCGTTTACCGACGGTTTTCGTCAAAAAGTCTGAGCTAATTTTACGTCTGACAAAGCAGGAATTGACAATCTTGTGTTGTGCCGACGTTATCTCGCCGGTTTTCACTCCAGATAAGATTTTACAGGACAGTGTGGGCCCAGACACGCACTGGGAGAGTGGATTCTTGTAACAATTGCCAGACTTGACAACCCGGATTGAAATTTGTGGGATGTCTGATTTCCATATTTGAGTGTGTAGAAATGGGCTGGATGAGGGCGTTGTTTTGTCACATTTGTTTAAAAAAAATCACGGTTTTGGTGTCCTACATGGTGTCCGGTTAACGCTTGTGTAGGAGAACCAGATTGGATTCAGGTCTTCGGAATTTAAGCCCTTTAAGCGAAAGATTTTAGAACCCAAATAATTCCTGGAGAAAAGGGTGGTTGCTCAGAAGTGTAATTGGATGTCGCGGAAGTCCTAGAATGCCATCAGCGCCATTTGTCTGGAATGTCGCTGACATTTCTTTTCCTCGCGATGTACCTGTCAACAGATGCATCACAGTGGAACCTGCCATGGCGCTCAATACATCAGTGGATGACGCTGAGCTGCGGAGTTTTGATTTGTAAAGATTTTTTAGCAGAAGGTTGATAGGAAAATGCATTGTTGAAAATTGTATCTCGCATTTGTCTGCGAAGTCCTCATTGTGCAGGAACATTTGCAATCGAGCCAGGGCAAGTTGTCTTCAGGCTCACTTGAGTGACTCCATGCATTGTATTAATACTTGGCAAGATCCGGAACTTTTGTTGGGAAGGAAAATAAGCCACATTTTATTACATTCCAGTCATCTGTGCACTTTATAAACCAAAAACTCACAATAATACCAAAGGTTGGAATACGCTTGAATAACTATCAGTTCATGCAAATAGATGTGCTATAGGCGACGTGCTACGTGAGATTGTCACATCCAGACCTGTGCATAGGGGTGAAACACCTAACCTCATTCAGGAAAGAAACTACAAAATCACCATAGCATCTTCCAAAAACTTGTTGGAATGAGACGAAACTGCTCCCCAATCCTTCTAAACTCTCACTATGGGTCTGTAATCTCATAATTATAGGTGCATGAGGTTTGCGCATCAAAGGATTACAATTACCTGGCCAATGGTCCATTTTACAGCCACTCGATTTCGCACTCAAAGATAGGTTGGTGCTGCGCAAGGGGACACACATTGCTTGTAGCTCTGGAAGAACAATGACATTCCATCCGAATTGTATTTGTCGTAAATGTTGGACTACTGCCAACCAAAGTAATCCAGTGAGAAAGCCAATGGTCTTGCTCAAATTGTGGCATCCTAAATGAGCTTTCAATTTCGCATTTTGTTGTTGGAGCTTTGAACGGATGCATTTTCCTTATATGGGATCAGATTTATCCCCCCGCTGTAATGCAGTCAATCCGTCTATTTTTGAAACCTGGAAAGAAAGGGTTAGGAATGCGCCTCGTTTCTCTTCACCCAAGACCGAACCTGTACTAACTCGCTTAGACTAGTTCAAATAAGTTTTCCAGCTACTTGTACATGGTGTTGGAAGAATTTTTGTTTTCTTCCTAGGCCTGTTCGGGATAACTGGAAAAAAATTACGTCATTACTCATCAGGGCATTTGCATACAGTACATGCATTGCTAATTGCTGTCGTACATAGCGGACATGTCGAAATAATAATTGGATAAATTACCATTTATGGTTATAAAATTACAACAACAAAAATAATACTTAAGGAGAAAACCTCCATGAACGATGACGCCTTTTAAGTCACCTACACATCCCCACTATGAATGGCGGCACAATACATGACCCCATTTGCAAATCAGACACAGAAAAGAGAAACCCATTGAAAGAGATGGACGCATTCAGCTTGCCAACTGTGTAAAGCAAATGTTCAAAAATACACCTCAAAAACAGAAGCCTATCTTCTAATTTTCCTGCAATAGGGCTCTAGATTAATTAGATTAAACCATTTATAACTTTGACTATGCTCTTTCGAGCAAAGAAATTGGCCCACCTAAAGGTATTAGAAATATATGTAATTCGGCTAGTGGATATCCAATTTACAATAGGAATAGCTCGTTTTGTAAGCACGTTATTGCTCTTTAAAATACTCTTAGTTTGACTAGCCTATAATTCCTCATCAATTTTAAAACAACAGTAAACCAATTGCATGTTTTGGGACATCTGCATGCCTTTTTCCTTATCACAATAGACCTATTAAAATGTATTTCTGTGAGATGTGAAATTAAAGCATTGCAATGATAATGTTTTGCATGATTTGCTTGATGCACAATATATGTTCCGTACAATGTGTGAATATACATGGACCTATATGGCATTGCATTTTCAAGCTATTCTCCTTTAAGATTCAAGAGGAATTTTAGTCAATTTGAGTGCATTAAATTGTGCTCAAATACATGTACGTGTACGTGGGCCATTTTCTTTGCTCGCAAGTGCGTATAGCCTATAGGCTACTGTTTGTTCGTGAAATGGGCCTGCTAACGTCTTGTGGACATCGTATGTCATAATTATAGGTCGTGACTCGTGACGCAATATGCGCTACCTCCGAAAACTGCAACATCCTTTCGGCCGTAAAAACATGTTTATGATATGATTTATAGGCCTAGACATCCTATTTCTCAAGCTCCTAACTTATAATGCGCTTTTAACATCTTCTACCAATCGATTGTACGTCCGACAGTGGCGCTTCGCTCATCATGTGCACGTACTTATTCCAAAACAAGATCGTGTTGCACGTCCCGTTATAACCCAAGGAGCTTCTCATCGCTCATCGTATGCATGCACATCTCGTTTTAGTAATCATTCAGTCGCCGAATTCGAAATTTATAATAAGCCAAACTTGAAATTAAGACTTTACTCTGCTGGCAGTAGGCTATCGAATGGCCGCCAGTTCGTACGTCTCAACCTCTGAACTACATGTCGGAAACACTCGAGTGGATGGAATGCCTGCTTGAAAAGTACAATGTTTTGACAATTTCCTTCGTGCTATTTATAGGAAAGGAATTGTTTATTTCTTCCACGTGAAAAAATTATCTTGGCTCTGTGTCAAGCATTTTTAACTGGTTGCATGCATCCCGCGACCCTGATGTCGAGTGGGTCTGTTTATGGAAATAATAAACTGAAGGTGCAGGCGTGTTTTTCGTAAACTCGTTTAGTTGCATTATGCCTTGATTTAGGACCCAGTTTACCAAGCACCTTCATCATAAATACTCCACGATGTCCACGATGAATGCACTGGCATCGTCAATCTGCGTGTAATTTCAAATGAAACATTTAATTGACCGTGATTTTAATTCGAGAATGTATGAGGCGAAACGCCTTTTGCCGGTACTTACCAGACGAGAAACTAGTTTAGAAAGTTTTGTTCGTCCAAAATAGTTTTCGTCGCTCTTCGTCTGCACCTGTTTCATTTCCCCGAGCTAGCATTCCTGTTTGTAGTTTCTGGACAATTAATGCAGGATGGCCTTCCCTGCAATCACTTATTTAAGCTTGGAAAAATATCTAGAGCGTAGTTTCTAATGATGTGCTTGATTTGTTAATGCCTCTTAATTTGTACATTTGCGATACCACCTTGCAAGCTGCAAACACTAGTACGATGGTATGGATTAGGTTAATTATGATAGGCTATTCACACATTTGAAATGTGACATGTAACAAATACAGTTGATTTCAACTATTGTTATAATTTGCAAGATTTGTAACTTTTTAATTATTCCAATAAGCATGTTAAAAGTATTGATGGATTAATGTTTGTTCTATTCGATTGTGATTATGGGCAGAGATGCACGTATTAAATACGATAATATCAATTGTAAGAATGATCGGCGTTACAATTCCTGACCTTTCAAAATATCAAATCTCACTGTAGGACTTCCGTATTGTATGTAACGTTGGATCGTTCACAGGCTGTGGACTTCATCTGCACTAAATTAATTTGCTCAAAACAGGCCCAATTCTTGGATTCTTGATTGAATCCATCGTGTTTTACGTACAGCCGTGAACGTACGATAACTCCAGTGTTTACCTCGCTTAAATCCGTTTGACCTCCGAGGTCATCTGTCTTAATTTTTGTCTTCTCTTGTCCCTCATTCGTGGGTCACCTGCACTCGCGTGAACTTTCTCACGCACGCCGTTTACAGCGGATCGAAGTAAATCGCCCGAAGCAGGGTCACTACCTTCGGTTGAAGGGAGGGAGGGGCAGCCCAGTGGTCATCGTGGGTCAGCAGCACGCCACACTGGGATTCCATCGACGTCCTCATTAAAATAGTGCTCATTTTAGGCCGTTCGGTACCTGCATTTGGTCAAGGCTATTTATCCTGCCTTGATGCTTGATCAGGGTGGGGCTGGCATTTTCAGAAATCGCAGCCCATCTTATTTCTCTGAAGCATCGTCTAGCCATTACTCCCATCTCTTGTTTTTGATTGCGATCCATTAGGCGTTATCGCTCTCTTCAGGGCAATGTGGGCTGACAGTAAATGAGAAGCAAATGTTTGCTCGATGGCTTGCGTGTGGTTTTAATTCTGCTGGGCGACCTTTTCGAACAATGTTGATCACTAAGTGAGCATAAAAGTGTTTTTTAACAGTCGGGCACCTTTATATGCCAAGTACACCGAACTGTAGCGCTAAGGCCTATCCACTTAAGTACAATTCCACTATTTCTGAATGAAGTCTCATTCACACTACCAGACAGTGAACGCAACAGGCATGTAACGTAAGGCAAAATATTTTTAATGCATTTTCTATTAGCGCTTTCGTAATATGCATGTAAACACAGGAACTGACACAACCAGCAAGATATTTCCCGAAGATACCTTTGTCTACATGTACAGTGTATGTCGCTGGCGAGAAAAAAATTGATAATAAAAGTCGATTGACATTTTAATTTCCGTCTCTTGATTCCGATTCCAGCAGCATTCGGCGAAAATGACAAATCGAATTACGTGGTTTCGTTGTAATTTTCATTCCACCTCGATCAGAATTGTCATAGCCTGAGATATGTGACCTTCAATCTGTTAACTTCTGTTGCCAGCATAATTTGTTGGCACATCTCCAAATCTTGGCGACCCAAACATTGTATCAATATGTACATTGTAGATGTTTGCTTTCAAATTTATCAGCACATGCACACTGTACATGCACTGCAATGTGTAGTAGTTAAATTGAATTTCTGAATAATAATGTCTACTGCAGCATTCCATAGCTCAAGCAGTCTCTAGAAACACTGATGTTTGTTTCAGTTATTAATTATAAATTTATCGGGTTTGTGGGATAATTATTGATAGTTTCGCTTTCATGTTTTGCACGCAAAGAATGATATTCTATAAATGAAGCTTTTTAACTTCTCGTGTAAACAAATGCACGTTTTTAAGCCATCAGGGACTGGTTCTTGGAGACTAGTCGAGCAAGATTTGTCTCCTCCACACAGTTATTGACTTCGAGAACCCTTTTTTGGATCTATGATTCAAACATCTCACGCTAATTTTTCAGATGCAAGCCAAAGATGGTGCCACCTTATATTAGTGTGGACGCTCTATGCGTAATCTGGTTAGCCTTGACTGAAGTCCGATGCTGAAACTTCATGTAGGCCTATTGTTAAGATGAACAGCGCCCTGGCCGTCCTCAAACGTGATTTTAAGGATCCACCTATGAAAGGTGGATCTGTGATGTCATTGTTAGAGAATTTTTATTTCTTTCCGCTGCTTTTCTACGCATAAAATCCATGTACGATAAAATAATAATGGTTTCAAAATCTTTTTTGAAATCCATCTTAAAGCTGGTCATTCCACGTGATTGAGGTGGTATTTGGCGAGAATTCTTCTCCTTAAAGTTAATCTGTTTGTCCGTATATTTCTTCTCTACATGGATCGCAGTTTATGGAGTTTTTGATGAGGTTATAGACACGCTATCAATAAACGTAGGAACCATGACATTAGATGGTAAATAAAAAGGCGAGCCCGTTTTTTGAACTACAGATGTATACTGTGCAAACAACTTTGTATTTTTTTTGCACTTATTTAATTTGTCTACTTTCGTTTTTTCTGTTATAAACATTTTCTTGGGCGTTATGACGTCGCTGTGTTTTGATTCTTTTGCAAGATGCTATTGCGTGGTCGGTAAAGTAACTCTGCCCTTTCTTTATTTACTTCGCCCTTTTTTCGATTCTGTCTCGTTTATTGAGAAATGCTACCCATAAAACCTTTCTATTGCTACACCTCAAGCTTATTTTCTTAGGTGGTTTTCATGACGTAAACTGTTATCCAAGGTTTATTCCATATTAGTCCCAAGTCTGGTTTACTCTGAACTCCCGTTCGGATAAGCGTACGCAAATGATACAAACGTGACGTGGGTTACAATTTTAGTTTGTTTTCCTACCATTTTGAAATCATTGGCAGATCGACCCGACCGCTTTTTTGATGTCTAAGTTCTGCACGGCGAATCCCTATGGGAATCGCGTGCGTGCTTGATACTGAACTTGGCATTTTTTTTTTCTCAGAAAACCTATTTTAGATACTACTTCCAAGGACAAGATGTACATTATCCTGCGCTCACTCAGGCGAGCGATGAAATTAAAGATGCATCGCCAATTAGTCACGACCAATTTCATTGCTAACCTACATTATATCTCCATTGATGACTTCCCATGTTTTGTGCAGGTTTATAAGTTTAAAAAAAAGACACCCAACGTATAAAACTTCAGTTATGACGAGGAGTCGCAATGTGTTATGTCAGAGGAACCGTCATGTGTGTCATGGTTACTTATTTATCAATTCCTGGCGGCTTCATTATTCGCGATTAGTTTGAACAGCTTTCCTTGTTGTGTCTTTGATATGCATTAGGATATTCTATATTTAACCAGTTGCGGCTAAGATACTCGTGTATAAATTTCAGGGGGGTTTGCAAATAGACGTTCCAAAGTTTTTTTTTCCATATCTCTATCAGGTGCACCTTAACAAACTGACTAGTGCTCAACACTTGCTGATGCGGATGTTGTAGCCATACCTATATTTATCTTGAGGAATCCTCAGTAGACTCGCTGTAGGTGCACCTCACGAATCAACTTCAGTGTCACGTTTTTAAGAAAGCAGATGAGCAAATAATGCGTCCATGACGCCCTTGCCCTGCATATAGCGGCATCACTAAGTGCGGGTCAAGGTGTACTCGCATTCTAGCGCTGTAAAGAATTTGACAACGACACATGTATATTCTACCCCAATTAGAAGCTGCAATAGTATTTCCTTCCCCCATTGTTGATATGGCTATTTTTATATTGTGGCTTAGCTATTTTGAACAGGCGATTACTCACGTAAATATGAACGATCTAAGCTACATGTACATGTAAATGCTTGTTTTTGTTGTGGTTCATCTTCTATCACAAGCATGTTTGGTGCAGCTTTTATGCAGTAACTGTGTCATTATGTTTGAAACTTTAACATAAACGGGGTTGTGAGATGAAATTCCACGGGATCATCCAACGTAGGCAGTGACGAATTTGCACTTGGACTATAGTCTCATTTTTCCGTTGTTCTGATTTAAAATAGCCACAGAAATGCGTCCCTCGTACATGGTTAGTTTGTCAGTTTGGAGTTAGCACTACCGGTACATGTACGCTAGTATTAAAGTATGATTCTGGATAAAGCTTGTGCAATGTTGATAAAGCGCATACATGTAGATGCATTCATTCTTGACCCTTGTTGGTCGGTTGCGCAAGCATTGTTGTTGAACCAAGTAATTCCATGAGCGATCGCTTTTACGGTCATGGTAACAATAAATCCGTGTAAATTCACTGATCCAGGATGAGTGTATTACAATAGTATTACCTTCACAATGAAAATCACTGTAACAAATATTTGTATTTCTTCCATTGTGATTTTTCGACAATAACCAATAATAATGGACGTACAACATACATTTACGCCGATATGCTGTGCATATACATGTAAGTAAATATCAACGTTTATAATTGTGTGTTGCCGGTTTTTTCGGCTATGAGGTCATACTTCAATTTGGATGATCAACTTCCCTTTTTTTTTTCTATCGCCGCGCCTGAACAAAACTCTGTCGTAATTTTTTTTAAATTTTATCCTCAAGAAGGCTACTCTGATCAGCTTGTGACTGTAACGCAGCTGCTGTTTTCATAAGTCGTGCATATATGTAAATATGTCGCCGTTTTTCTAGCTACTTTCTAACCCCAATGGTAGTGATAGACCTGTAATGATTTCGTGTTCATGAAGTCCTCGACAAGGGCGTGTAAATTATGTATTTGTTACTGTGGAATAATATCATAAAACGCTGTTTGAAGTCAAATCAATCAGCTGGGGTGAGTACACCGGCAGTTTCTACATTCAGTGTTTGGTTTCGTTTCTTTAATCCCCTGGAGACTTATGACAATAGAATTTCAAGAAAGCGTGAATTTATGGATGTATTACTTTTATGGCATTCGAATGTATTTGTTTTGGTTGTCTTGGTATCATCAGAGAAATTGCTGAAGGGCGCGTTTATTTTTGGGGTTTGCTAATTAAGTACGACATTGTTGAGACATGTCCTCAAAACATACTTGGCATGCCATAAAAACTGACGGACGATGATAATTCTGTTTTGTTTAAACCGATCACGTTTGTTTCCTTTTCCAGAGGTTTTTGCATTATTTTTTTCTTTCGTGAAAATGTTTTGTTTGATTACAGCGCAGTGCTTTGGGTTATAACCCACTAATAATTGCAAGGACAATATATTGCACGCTGGTATATATACACTGTAGTTAATATATACAGTGAACATGTATTGTGTTTGAAATGTCCCTTCTAGCTTAAAATAACGCTAGGGGGGCTATTTTAGGAGATCCATCTTTCACGGTGTCGAAATGGCATTTAAAATAGGAGATTATTCTTGAACTTTTCGTGCACTCTTTTCTGAAATAGCATCATAAAATGAGCTTGCTTTTCTGAATGCAGCATTGTTCGCCTGCCACAATTGCGATCAGGGACGATTTTTACGTCTTGACACAAACATCAAAACATATTTAAGTGCTTTATTTATGTTTATAATATTCATTGACTCGCACTTTATGCTGGCGATTTCATCTGATAATAGCATCCATTATCCTGTATGTAATGTGATGATAAGGTTATTGTTTAACACGCCATTGTATGGTTCGTTATAAAAACGTTGCTAGAGTAATGACGCTAATATTAAGTATAATACCTTCGGTGGAACATAAATGTGTGATATGAACTATCCGCCCCTTATAAAGTTTTATATACAATGTAGTTACATGATTAGCATCAGAAATTGCACGACATTGTTAACCAAAACCTAACTAGAGAAATTTGATGTACATGTAATCAACATTTACCTACATAGTTTAAAATTAAATAAATACTGTTGATGATGGCAATGTCTAAATTGCTTGAAATGTTCAGATTTAGCATATTCATTGTAAACGTATCATCTTTAATTTATTAAAAAACGGACTAGCACATATCTTGTGACTGTACGGCAATTGTACGCGTATTTATAAAGTGACACAGGTAAAAAAAACCTGATAATACATCTTCAAGATGGCTATTGGGGTACAAAATAATATAGAGGGATATATACCGGAAACCTTAATGGATATTTCTCTAAAATCAGGATTTTTGACTTATGCCACTTATAAAAATAAATGTGCGATGTGCAGTGTCTGTTCTCGAAAAATAGCACCCGGCATTTATCTGTCCCACTGCTGATATGGCAATTAGAGTAGATTTCCGATTGGTTCCTGTCATCAGAAGATGCGTGGTTAACTGTGCTTTCAAAAAGAGATTTGACACGACTTTATCTTCGAAATGATAAATTTACCACGCTAATTTCATGAGTTGCCGTACTATATTAACAATTTTTAATCTATGTCACGTAATCTTCAGTTCGCCATACATATTAACTTCTGGCGCAAACTTACCGGGCATATTCGCATTTCGGTTTACTTTACTTGATAAGTGACCTTTAAAAGCTTCATGTTCCCCAAGATCATGAAGCTTAGGCTGGCTGATCGATTCAGAAACTAGAAAGTGGATTATCAAATTTCACGCATAGGCCTATGTCTCAATTATGTTATTGCATTGCATACTAACTTGGTTTCGAGTTACATTCTTTGAAATGTACTATTGGTCTTATTTTATGCACTTAATTCGACGTTGTAATTCTCTTTCAAATAATACATGTATAAGATATTACAGATAGAAATTAAATGTAGCATATAGGCCTATTGTATATGTTGGAGGCCGCCCAGATAAGGTGGTAAACGTCAAATAAATTAGGCGCATACGCAAATATGTATTTACCTCAGTACCACATGGTATTTATTTGCTTATACAGTAGTAAGGTATTGAATTGAATTATTAACTTAACTCCAGAACTAGTAATGTAACTGTTGTGACTATGTTAAAAGTAGCCTTACAGTAAGTGCTTAGTTTTTTTTGTTGTAAAGTGATGACTAAATATGTAAAGTGACTACTTATGATGGGCTCTTAATTACTGTATTCAAAGCTGATGATGCTTAAGTAGAGTTTGTAATTTTATGGCACTATAAGATCTAAAGACTGCTAATGTGAACATCATTCGCTAACATCTATTGGCTGATATCATTCAAAAAAATGATACTCTTTAATAACCCTTTCGTTCTCCTTTTTTAGTCGGAAGATCTCATTACATCGTTCCCGTCTGAGACGAGCCATTTTCCGGGTCCAATGGAATTATCTCCTTTGTCCCCACCATCTGGCTCGAACCCAGGGGTGATTCCCACTGGCGTCAAACCCAATAATGGCCATGTCTGCAGTCCGAGCGGGACGAGCACCCACAGTGTCAACTTGGGTTCCAACACGAGCAATGGGGGTGGCGTTGGTGGAAGTGCCGCATCGAGGAGCCTCAGCATGAACAGCGTGAGCAGCGAGGGGTCCAATGAAAGCAATTTGGTGGAGCAAGAGGAAATCGTGGCCCTTACTCACGACGTCAGAGGGTTCAAGGAAGCTCTGAGCAAGCTGCGAAGGATATTTCATCCGGAAAGAGGTAAATTCCTCCTTGTTAACTAGCCATTAATAATTTCATCTACATGTATTTAAATCCGGGGCCTCTGTGAACTAAATATAGACACGCTGGCAAGGTTAATTTAATTGCCGCAGGGTAAAGGAATTTTTAACTGGCGCCCAGAAACGATGGCACCACCAGCAATGAATTTATTGTCACGGAACGCCTTTTTCGTGTTTCTTTGCATACTGTAAAAAGGGCAAGGGAGATGCGACGAGCTGACCTCGATGCAAAGTGTCTCATTTTGGTCCATGGCTTTGAATATTTCTTTTCAAAGGACTTCATGCCGACATCTTTGTGTGAAGGCAAATACATGTAGACCTACATGCTAAGGGTCTCCGACTTTCCAGCATTGTTAGGTGAACTCTACTTACAGAAGTTATGCACAATATAAAAGTGAAAGTGCTGATTTAGGTAAATAGCTACCCAAAATGACGTACCCAGCTTGGGTGGAAGAAGAAGGCAATACAAATATTGACAATTGTTAAGGGCGAGAGGAATATATTGGGGAAACCCGAATAATTTTACTATACAGTGTTTGTGTTAAATATCCATAAGAATGTAAAATCACTGATGTATTCTGGTTAAAAGCTTTATAATCAATGTATAGACAATAGATTGAAATGATGTTTGGTTTATAAATATTATGACATTTAATTTTTCTCTTCATATGACTGGTAGAATACAATTCAAGTAAAGAACTTCACACACACACACAGCCAGGAATGACATAATTACATTGCAGGTGGTTTTTTTTCAAAAATGGCATTTTAAAACTTTGAATGATCGGATGCTTGCGAAACCATTGCTCGGGTTTCTTTATGTGAAATCCTCTTAACATAGAACATTCAGGGACGTCCTGAAACAGAAATAAATTAAATATTAAAAAAAATTCTTTGTTAATGGACCTATTTTAAGCAATAAAGTCCAGAAATGGTTTTGTTGTGTATTTTCGAATCATGTGCAGTAAATTTAGCTAAGGACGCGAGTAACTGTCTTCCGCAGTTTACAGATGTGGAAGTTATTGGACAGTAAATCTCTAAACGTTTGCACAAGTATGGAGCAATTCTACGACTGGAGTAGTTGCAAATGGAGCAACTATTGACCTAAAGACAGGGTTCATGTTTACGTTTTGCTAAAGTTAGGGTTTTAGGGTTATTTATTGAATTAAGTTGTAGAAGACAAAATAAGCTTTGAAACAGGTCTTTCGCGTTAAAGAAGGGGAAAATGTGAGAAATCCCAGGAATGTTTATCGTTCAACATTTAATTTTAGAACGACCTGTAAGCATATTTAGATACGGCAGGCAACATAATTACGCACTAATTGCACTTTTAATTCAATTTATTGTATTTTTGGCGTGACAAAGATGATATCAGACGCTAATGACAAGCACTGCATCGAGCTTCTTTTGATCCGCACCCTCAGGTACCTCAACCGCCCCTAAGCATTTCACGTACTTTGCTCTTAACAGGGTGGAGTCGGTAAAAGTTGGAAAAAAAAAAACGAAAACAATCATTTAGTTTAAACTATAGGCAAATTGCCAACGTGAGTTCTAGGAAACATTCGCAGGGCCATGCAAAGTTGTCTTAAGTGTAAGATTTTTGGATTGAGTAATGCCTCTTACCTACATGTACGTCGTTAAACTGCTAACCCAACTGAAAAAAACTGTCCTCTTTAGTTGTGCATGTTGGGAGTGTCTTAAATAATTAATACGGGCTGTTGTGCAAACTATCGCTATTGTATTGTTGGGATAATGCCAGAAATTTTCTTTTCAAAATTGTTAATTATGTAATTTATATTGCGTGTTAGATCAGAATCCTATTGAGGCACGTGGCACGTACTTTGTGGTATGTTCTATTATACAGCACATGCACTTCAATTACTTATTCAAGGTGGCGCAAATAAAAATGCGGTCTTATAATTTGTTTTGGTATTTTATTGCGCATTATGTTTCACGGAACTTAAAACAACTAATCGCTTGAATGTTGGCAAATTTGGCAAGTTAGAAAATATTATGCTATCATAAATAAGATTTTAAATGCTGACCTACTTTTATGTGTAAATCATAATGTTACAGATATTTTTTAATTTTTTGCAGTTTATTTATGATTTGTAAGTATAGATGTAAGCATTACAACAGTTCACGTCAGGTCAATTAAGTGGAAACGTATCGAATAAATGCCAATTATATGCATTTTAGCGAATTCTAATGTTTATATGAAAAAAAAAGATTTTTTCATAGCTCACAATAGATCATTTCAAATATCGTTAAATACAGTATGTAGCCTATTAGTTTTGAAAAAATCCTTTTAAATAAAGTGTTGTTTGGATTGTTTTCCAAAAATTCTCCAACCACTTAACTTTAAAAAATATGTACACTGTAAAGTAATGCATGATGGTCGATCTTGATGAATTATCAAACTTTACGATTTTTTGATTTTTTTTAAGATGTATTATTTCATGAATGTTTCATGCAAGGTATCACGTAAAATTTTCTTGAAACTTATTATATAAAGGTATGTAGAATAACCTATAAAACTGAGCAATAGTTCGTAAAATTCGATTCTGGAAACTCGCTCATTCCTCTTTAATAATCATGAATCATAACCTTATTCAACTTTCGTTCAATGCTGGTTTGGATAACGTTAGTCATGGTTGATTCACTTACAATTCTTGATATGCAAAGTGTAGGCGGAATTAGATTTTTTTTTTAGTTTGTTCCTTTTAAATAGGCCTACCGTAGTTATTCTTACGGTATCAGTGATGTTCAACCAAGTTGACTCAACTTCATTTCTGCTCAGCTTTCACCATATTTCTGTGCAGGGTAATAATGAATGATTCACCAAAAGTGTCCAGAATTGGCCATCATTTCGATTTTATTTAACAAAGAATGACGTGGGAGTCATCTTGATATAATTGGATAGTTTGCCCCTTGCCAAAGTCGTTTGTCATGCCAGTTGAAGGGGAATGAGAAGGGTAATGACATTTTGTAATCGTATAACTCTTCTGGAATTACTTTAGCCCACTTTTTTAGTGAAAACTTAATAAAGAGATTTTAGGTTAATTAGGTAGGAATATACATATGGTTTTTACTTTTTGTATTAAATAACTTTGAAGTGCTCTAATAAACATGCCGTTAACTACCACTTCACACAAGTTCTTAACGAACTTGAACTAGTAAGCCTACAGGTATTATTATGTGGTGTCTTTGGTTTATCGAACACTTCGTTTAATACTTTTAAATATTCGCGAGGTGTACTATTTTTTACTATTATAAAAATAGAATTAATCATTAGGAGCATAATGTCGAAGGAAATTGTAAGCTGAGGGCCATCCGCACATTACTTTTTAGCTGATGGATTGCCATAAGGCCAAATAAACCTTGAAGGTTAATTAAACTACATGAGCTGGTAACCAATTATTGTTTCACTTTATGATTATGATACTAGTTGATTCTATATGTGCAGTCGTAAAAATAAAAGGCTAAATCAGTGGGATTGTCTTTTCAAAGTTGTCTATCAGCGTACTGTTTATTCCAATCAGTTGTTTTTGTTATTCTCATAGAAAAGCAAGAAATTCTTCGTGTAGCTGCTCATGAACGGTTGGGAGAAGTGCTGAGAATTCTTAGGGCAATTTTGGACAAATACCCCCCTCTGCAGTCGACAGAATTATTAATGGCTGCCGGCCAGCTTATCCAGCAAGTAAAAGGTACGCATCTGTAGACCCCAGCAAATTTCTCGATAAACTAGTTGGAGGCGGAAGAAGGCCTATAATTTGCACGCCGTAATTGATACTATTTGGCAAAGACCATCAAGATTTGACAACAAGCGATTAATAAAAAATTCAATTGGCGTCGTTTCAGGATACAATTACGAGAATGGCAAATGCAATCAGACGGATTTCTTTACTACGATTGACCAACTTGCCTTGGCGTTCAGCAGTCGGTGAGTTAGTTCATTGATATTTTACGAACTTTATATAGGCTACATGTAGCTCTAACATTGCACATTTTATTAGCATGATTTCAACAAGTGCTCTATAATGTAGACGTTACTGTAGGTTGTGATATTTGTAAGAATCTTTATTCTCAATAAGTTAGCAGAAAAAAATGGGAATTGGAAATCCTAGTTAGTCTCTATAGATATACTTTACATGAATAGTATGAAGCAATTCTGGTTTTCGAAATGTCTATGTGTCGAACGTTTAAATACATGTACTTGTATATGTACACTATTATAAACAAAAATTATAATTTAAGTACCGAACTTAGTACGTGTAACATGGACATTGGCTAACCTTGAAAAATGATTCCCGAAAACTGTGAAGCCTCATGTATGAGAAATATTATAGCAGAGCAAAATTCAACTGTTGTTTGCGATATATTGTCAAAAAATACCGTTTTAATTCTCTGGTAATCGACTTTCTTGCGCAGTCGATTCCCGAGTCTTAAAGAAAGGTTTTATCACTTTTTTCTTTTTTATTAAAATTTTATTTAAAAAATGTCTGCCCTGTAGAAAATATCCGAAATGCGTTAATTGTAACTTAGTGCAAGTTTTATCGAAAAAAATGGCTATCGAAGGTGGTTCCCAAAGATGGCGGACTTTCCTACTTTGATTTCAAAATGTGGCTGTAATATTTAATCGTTTGCTAGTTTTTTTCCTTGTACAATTGTACAAGTTGACTGCATGTAGTAATAAAGAGGAGGTGACTTCCAGGTATCTATGGTTGGTGTATGCATGTATTAACGAGAGATATTTTCAAGGTTGTCCTTCTAGCAAGGTCGATTTGTTTTTATTATCGGTGCTCATATATGAATAAAGAGCCGTATATGCATGTACATGTATGTCGAAATTCAAGATTGCGTCTCTGTTAAGACTCCTTATATTTAATGAAGTAATGAATGGGTCGCTGAGAAAAATTCATTTAATTTTGTACTACTCAACTTCATCCTGGGTGGTATCGCTGCGTGGTCATTTCATTTCTTTAAACTCGTGACTCAGGAACATAACTTCCTATTCAATCACACATTCTATTCATGAATTTGCTATGACTGTATACAAATAGTAATTTATATATCAAATCAGGCACAAGTAGGAGATCTTTTGTTGACGTGATGATCTACTGTATCTGTGTTTCTAAGGACAATCTACATGTACATGTATATTACTGACATGCGATAGTTCGCAGTTTTCACTAGAAATTGTTAGTGGTTAGTTAGGGGTTAACCTTGAGGAAGTTTTGAACTCGACTACTATTATTGTACAAAAACAGAAATGACTGTTCTCTTTCAATTCCAAACACTATTAACAGTATCAAGTGCAGATATGGGCGATTTTAATGTTCTGCATGTTTAAAAGTGAAGAAAGCACGGTATAGCCCTACATGTACATGTTTTCCTTAGGACAAATTATCAAAAGCATTTCGAGTGAAGTCATAACAAGAAACGCAAACTGATTTATCATCCTTTTTTTTTGCTTGCGGAGTGCTAAACTTCGTATTTCTTGTTTTAGCTTTAAACTTCAAAGTAACCTTGTTTTTACTACATTAACAATTAACAAAGACTGCTAAGTCGACCTTCCTTGGAAAAATCTTGCTTTCGATTTTACGTTGTTTTCGGAATTATAAATTAAAACGACCTTGAAACAAGTTTGAGATAATTTCCGGGAAAGGTGCTTTGTTTTGCATTACATCATCGCGTTGGACAATTCGTAATTCCCATTAACCTATCAATCGTTTTTGGCAATGCGCATGCGCTAATAACTACTGACAGCAACAACTATGTGAAGTTGACCGAATGAAATTTATAATATTGCAATAAACTTCTAAATCACTGGTGTTAATTTTTAAAGGTAGTTCACAAAATTGTCTCATCTGCAAATTCGTATTTAAAGAAATATATACTATGTCTAAGAGTACCGTTAGCTTCTAAGGCAATTTATTTATTTTTTAAATCAGGAAGTCAAATTTAGTACATTTAAATGACAGCCTTTCACTTGTCAACGATTAATTAAAAGATGTAAAAAATATTGAAAATTTTACATGTATCTAGTGACATGGGGAGGGTCTTATATTCCAATTTTAATATCAAGCCTCCTTCATTAATTGGGTTACAAGAATGTGATGTTTTTAGAAATTTTGGTTTCCGGATACCACATTTTTAGTACGATTTTTGTGCCCATTTTCCTCCACTTTTATATTTATCGCTCGTGAATAAAATGAAGAAAAAATCATTGCTTGCTCGGGGTCACTCTTAACATACTTTAGGTTTTTGCCTTAAGTAAAAACTTGCCCTAGACACGGTGTTTTTTATTTTAATGTTTTGAAAGTTTCAGGAGGCCTATAATATAAGACCACTAAATGATCTATAAAAGTTGAATGAACTAAAAGATGTTATTTTATATTGTTTGATCGAATAAAAAAAGTTGGGCATGCAAGTTACTTTCGTTGGCTTTTTATTCTTATAATTATTGTTATTTGGCATATTATAGTTCTAACGAATTAATAATGTCTGAAATCATTGAAGGGTAAGGGCGTCTTGCTTGTTAAGTAATCTAGAAGTTGAACTCTTGCAAAATACTATAAACGGGTTACCATTTGACGAATAAATGAACTTCAAAATTGTCGTTTTTGGCGTACAAATAGTGTAATGACTGCAACCGTTTTCGTTAAGTACACTAAGGTATATTGCAAATAACAGGTAACAAATTAGCATGTGCAGCTCGTTTGGCATCATTTGAAGGTGTAACTAATTATTTATATTCTTGCATATATGCCAGTCGTCTGTCATGAAAGGAAACGTAACAGCAACATTTTAAGATTAATGTACAAGATTCCAATTTCCGTTTTTGACAAACAGTATAGCCAGTTGAATAATTTAAAACCACGAAGATTACTTCAAAAATGACATTTAATTGTGACAGAAAATGTTTAAATAATAACGAAAGTTTATTCTTTGGTTTTCAGAGCGTCTTTTCTATCATAAATTATCTTCTGTACACAGAATTATAATTGGTTTTAAAGTTCAGATATAGTGGATATGGGTCAATGGCCGCGCAGTTAAAAAACCAGATATGAAAGCCTACATTTTATAATTATCTCGGGGCGCTAATGTAAGTTTTTTTTTGTTTAACCGGCCTACCTGGTTAATTTAGTAGTCGTTAAAGAGACGATTCGAAAGGATCTGAAGATATCTAATGTGGCCTGAATATGTGAATTTTCTCCGACATTGCAGGGGGAATCTCAAGTTCCCTTTGCTGTTTTGTAAAACTAAATTTTCGCTGATTGTTTATCATATTACAAAGTTTTTTTTACGAAAATGATTAGCTTAATTGCTAGTCAGTGGAACGCATGCTTCGCGTTTAGTTCATTTCTTTCAAATTAAGACAGGTTTTTGTACCTCTTAACAACGTCAGCGCTCCCTTGAAATGTTTCAACGTGATCTTTCTCTACATGTTCTGTAATGGAAAGGATTATCTGACATAATTATTCGGGCAGCTGACCTGTTGCGTTCTTAGTCGCTCCTGGATATTATTTAATAGCAGCGATATGCTAATAATCAATATTTTAAGTGGGAATTTTCTGCCTGCCGAGCAATTGGATTATTTCGATCGACATTTATTTCTAACATGACAGTAATCAGGTGAATAAAATTTCCAAGCAAGCATACAAATATTCCCTGCCCTTAAAAACAGCCGATGCTATTTTCATGGATTGAAAAATCGATTTGCATAATTAGCGTTGATTGGTATTGAGTTAGCCAACCTGTCCTAACGTGATATTGTTTACCTCAGTGTTAAGGCATAGGAATATTACATGAACGACGCCCAACCCCTCAAGAAATAATGTAGGGCCTACATGTATTTTGCAGACAATGTTCAATAGAGGTTTGATTAAACAAAAAATGTGATGGAATGACGGAAGGTGCGAAAAGATCATGAAGGGATCTCAGAAGATCATAAAAACTATAGGAAGTTTTATGCTATCACATTATGTATTTTAAAGGTGCGGGTTGACACTAAACTAGTCTTACCATGGTGACCTATATTTACTGCAATATTGAATCTTTCAATTTTGTCTTATACATTAATCATATGAAAACTGAACTCAAGAACACAAAAGAACCTAGACACGAACAATTATCGAAGACATTATAACTATGAGGCCTTGTTTTTAAACGAGCACAAACTTTAACTCTAGTCAGTGAAGCATTTGCACATTTGAAATAAAAATGGATAGCTTTTCTAATTTCCTAGCTTTACTTATGCAGGTGAAAAGAGCAAGGAATGCCATTGACATTAATATTGCCTGAAAATTTATAATGTCGCTTGCAAGCGGTTTTCTTTGCAGGAAGTATCTTTTCAACATCCTTACATGTACCGTATGCACCCTATTTACATGTATTTGCATTTTAATTGCAATAGTTAATTTGGATTATAAGGAGTAGTAAAGTATGCGTACTTAAAAGCGACGTTGAGATATTTCACTACCATTTTGCATGGGCCTAGGTAAAAATAAGTTAAAATCATGATGTTTTTTGCACGTGCCGTAAATCTTCCGCTAGATGGCGGCATAACGAAAGCACTCTCTCAAATCTCCCACAATCTCCATTTTTTATTCTTGGAAGTCTAAAAGTACTTTTAACAGAAATTAAAAATAGGTTCGCGAACACTTCAGTGAACCATTTATTTTTGGTCCAGTTTTAGAGTGCATCACAAACTGCGTTCTGTCAGCAACTCACGCGTGTGGAATTTGAATTTTGTGGGTGACTGGCCCTATCGCATTAAAGTCCTATCACGACTAAAATTTGCTTTCGCGGAATCTTAATTTAGTTGCTAAGATATGCAATTAAATATGCTGCTTGACGTTCAAAATATGTAAAGATTGTACATATTAGTTGATAAACAATGCTTATCACTATACCACAGGTATTCAGCAATACTGATTAGATAACTTGTTTACTGTATTGCGTTTGTTATGGAATTATTGTTAAAAGAGAAGTAGACTCTCCTACTGAACATTAGGTCATTAATGGATCACTCAATTCACGTCGAATGTTGAAGAGCATTTCTTAGATCAGTCAGTAATTCAGTGTAATATAATTTGTGACACTTTGTAGGCACCATTGCAATTTCTGTTCGTGAAGTTATGAGGTCAGTTTTCATTTCATCTAGTACTTCGTGTCGTATCCATTCCTTCCATCAGACTCATAATTAAAAACATGTATCTAATCTTCCAGAGATAAACTTTAGATTGAAGTTTCTATGTACGTAAAGGACAAATAGTTTGAAATATTTCTAGAAAATGAAAAATTTGAATTGTATATAAATATATGTTTTTTAAACTGGTTGTCGAATAGCTATTCTAGTTTTTAGCATAGGCCAAAGAAGTTAATTGGCCTGAATGTTAACAGATATTTAAATTATGAATTTTTTTTGGTATATTGATGTTTGGGAAATTAGTCATACAGATTTCAGAGTGCCTGGTAAATACACAACCTTTAGTTTTTTACTTTTTTAAATCAACTATGAATTTTTTATATTTGCCATCAACTTTTTCCCTCGTTTTGTGACTAGCAAACTGTCATTGGTTTAGGAAGATATTCCAAGTTACATGTACATGTATGTGGGCCTTAAATTAGTGTTACATGTACACTACATGTTGTTGGAAATGTGTTTAGAAATTGGCCTTTCGTGTCCTTGCCAATCTCGTTATTGACCGATTAAGATCCGTTTAACAAAACCAGTACTGTACTAGTGCTGGTATTCAAATTCCTGATACAGCCAACATTTTCGGGTCGCCTGGAGAAATCTGACCACATTATTAAT
This sequence comes from Rossiulus vilnensis, assembly GCA_034700785.1. Classification (NCBI taxonomy): domain Eukaryota; kingdom Metazoa; phylum Arthropoda; class Diplopoda; order Julida; family Julidae; genus Rossiulus; species Rossiulus vilnensis. The sequence goes on along the minus strand of JAQIXS010000597.1, from coordinate 4,452 downwards.
TTTACGAATGTTATCTCGATTTTGTATGCAGGCATGTCGAGCTCCTATACATTGTAGCTCCCAACGTTTTCCAGACCAATGAACCAGAATGAGCGTGTATAGTAATTTGTGAATTTTTATCTAAACATTGCCATGCTATAATTCACATTGATTATTTTAAATGTTGGTTTGCTCTGCATGGCGTCTCGACGCGTTGGTGGGATTAGTGTAGATAAATAGTTTTACTGCGAAATCTGATCGCACATTCTCCCGATATGAAAATGGCAAATGAGAATGGGCGATTTTGGGAGGGAAAGTTGCATTATTTATAATTGTGTAAGTACATGCGCATTCCTCCCATTTAGATACGGACAGGACAGGACGTACTTTTAATCTCTTTAGAAAATGTTGGGGGTGTGGCGACTCGCATGCCTAAATCACGCCTTTTAATAACTACATGTATCTTTCAAATATGTCAGTAATAAAATGAAACGTCGCAACGTAATCGCGGGATTGCAAAACAGGACTATAAATGGGAAAACATTTCTACCGCTACTTTAATGCTTTGACACATACATGTACATGTATGATACTTGACACAGTTTATGTTTAGCGCACGTCATATAAGCTTATAAAGAGCTTTAATTTTCGGTCGCCAGCAATGTTGATACTGGTAGTTAGTTATCCAACACAAGTCATGCCTAGCGAGTTGCGAATTAATAATTAATCTCAAATTTAGGTTAGATAACGGACTTTGAGCTTCAGTTAGCCGCTATCGTCATCACACTTGTACCAGTGGTACCTCGTACATGCATATCTACCGACTTGTTTTCTAAATATTAATTACTTGCCTATCACTAATAACTGTTATTGCTTCCTGTAATTTTCCTTTCAAGGACATGATGAGATGAAATCATCTTCCACTATGGACGTTGTCAGGATAACTAAAACGCCATATTTTTATTTAGATTTAAACATAAAGCAGGTTGATGTACATTACGTCTGTAACTATTATTTCTTGCATTATTTATGAAATGTAAATTGTGGTTGATAATTTCGACTAAATAGATCGAGCGTACATTTTCTTTCTCAATGTTTAGTTTTAAACACTGCAGATTTATGTATTTGTAATCCACTTAAATGTACATTTTAAGAAAATCTGAAGTTGTGCCCAATAATCTTGATTGAATTGTCACATTTTCCAGCACTTTTGCATAAGGAAACGTTGTGTCCAATAAGATATTTACTACAGTGGATTTCAATTCATTATCGGGTGTCGGTTATCTTCGGTTGTGAAATTATGCAATAGATATGATCTTCTATGTATAACCATTTATTTCTGATATAAAACATCGTGTTTGTGATATCTACCAGCACGAACCCGAACGCCATATGAGCCGAAGGAATTTATATTGCTGAGATTTTATCATGAAATAACTCTGATTTACTGTTTGTTCACTGATATAACCCGTTTACCGGATATGATTTGCCATGACGATGCTGCCTTATCCCACCTTGACAGGGGCAATGCAATGAATTTTAGTGGATAGTCGTATAACAAATTGCTTTGCGTTATTGGGTCATGCACCATTTCACGTTTGGAAATAAGCTCGATTTCCCTGCTTGATTGTCATCAATTTACTCTACGCGCTTGTAAGTACGTGTACATACTATGACTGGGATGGACTGGTTTTAAATTCCTGTGCTGAATTTGTTAGTTTTAATTGTCTGCATTTAAAGTTCACAACCTTCTAATAGTTAATATATTGGTGGGGAGATCACTGGAGCAGAAACAAGTGGTGCCAAAACTGGTTCAGTTTAAGAGTTTCATTTTCAAAAGCGTTGAAGTTTGAGAGAATGTTTTTTCTTCTAATTCAACGTTCATCAGTGTCATGGCCACTTCTTTGAATGGGAAATACGAGCTAGTCAAGCGAGACGTGTATTTCCTACATTTTAGTTAATTGTTTCAATGAAAAGCATTAATAGGTAACGCTTTATATGACCGCAAACATTTTCAACTGTCATTTACTATTCCATTTAGCATTTTTTATGCGAAAATTCGCGTTTTCAGATTCCCCATACGTGTTCATTATGCAGCAACAGAGTTCATCACACTTCGGTATGTCTCGGTTTGGCTACAAGTGTTACCTATTTTTGGCGAAGTTTAGATCATAATTAGCAAGCAGCTTATGTAATACGATACCGGATGTAAAACTGGCGATTTTATCGGGTTGGTGCATATTTGTCATTCAGGCGTGATTCTGGAGATATTATAATGGAACTAATGGACGCAGCGTGCACTTGATAAACGTCTCCTGTTAAATGATAATGAAAATTAAGTGTGCTTTCAATTGGCTTAGAGAAAGAATGTCTGCCAAACTATCCTTGATCATGTTCATTGATTGAGCAAACTTGTCACTAGTGGGTTGCTAACTGAAAACTAAAAACCATGCAATATTGCATAAATTGGGGTTGTTGAGCTTGCTTAATCCTAGTGCTAATTCTGTTGTCGTCATGGTACTTCAGAATCGCCTTTACCACAAGGATTCCTATTTCAAATCTGACATTTCCTTCTCTCCCCTTACCCCACTCTGCGTATGGCCACTTTGGTTAAGGGAGCAAATTAAATGTCCTAATCCACCAAACACGAGCACCATTATCTTTTGCAGCTATATAACCTTAGGCTACAAGAAATTCAATTTAGCCATAATGTTGGTGACCACCCAGGTTGGGTGGTAAACGCCATCAAATTGAGTATATGGAATTCAGCCCCCTTAATTAGCACATGTCATGTTATTTATGGTCATAGGGTACTGAATTGGATTGAATTGGAAAAATTGTTGCACCTAGTATGAACAGAACAGGGATATTCCATATTTGGAAACAGATGCCAGAGGAAGGGATTTTGGCATTTGAGATACGAGCACCAAGAAAGTTAACTAAAATATTTAGCTTTTTACGTTCTAATCCGCTTCTTGAATAGGTTTAAGAGGATGAAATAACTGAAAGCTAATTTAGAGTAGTGAACGGTCTGGTTATATTTCTGGACCAAATTCCCTTTCAGCGCCTTCCTAATGAGGTTAGTTTATATTACGCGCTTACAAGTATTTGATGTAGTACGTGCAAGAGTGTAAAGTACGCCCGAAATGAGTCCAGAACCCAGTACATGGTTTGCACACGGACATCAAGCGCAACCAGTTCGGGGTTATTGAAGAAGACTGGAGTTAGCATCTTGCTGGAAACGTCGCACGTGACAGTTAAAAGTGCTCTTAAATGTTGTTTTTTGGGCAATATTGGCCAAATATGGGTATTGCGATAGTAGAATGTTAAGATTAATGCATTGACATCGTGTAGGCATTAACATCCAGGTGGTTTTCAGTTCATCTCGTGCCAAATACCCTCCCATCAAACAGCGTTCGAAAGCCAGCAGCAGCTGAAACGTTTTGAAATTTCCACAAATGAGCGCAACCAGGGTTGTTTAAAGAATCGAATTCCGGCCCTGGAATGTGTTTACAATAGGTCGGTAGGTTCAAATCGGAGTAGGTTCAGTTTAGTTCAGATCGATTCTAAAATAACCGAACATAAACGGAGTTGCCGTCCACGCGACTGGCAACCGCAAGTGGCTCTTTATTTACTGGGTGTTTGCACCAAACTTGAAACCTGCGTAAATCTGCTTGCACCCGACACACCAAGACCATTTCGCAATTCTAATTAAACGTGTTCCTCCTCACGTTCTTGCGACCTCAAACATGGCAAAGGGGACAGCTTTGTTTATGCAAGATGTCAGCCCAATTTCAATGTTTTGACGAATGGGTACTGTTGTGAATCACGTGAATGAGTGTAGATTTGACACCTCGATGGCCCTGCTGCTGGAGATCCACTTCGCAAAAATTTCAAAATTCGCACGAATTGTATTTTCCAAGTCGCCATTACGTGGGTGTGGTATCCAGGCATACCAGTCGTTCAAGCAACCAATATCAGTTCTCGCTTTCTCCTTATCTCTTGCGGCTTGACACCCACTTTTCAACTATTTTTCGGCCGTTTTGCTGACCCTGCACTTTTCCTGACTGGTAACTGGATAGCGTCCATTTTTATTCAGCTGACAACCATTCCCGATGTCGCGAGCGTGAGAACTGTCAGAGCTGATGCTTGCGTTGCACAAACCCGACAAATACATTAGTTAAAAAAAGCAACGTTGGAATTATTGTTACTGCATGGATTCCGGAGTTATGAACGCGCGCTTCAGTTCGCAATATCTCTGGGATTACTATTCACTGCCAACTGTGAACGCCAGCCTCAACAATGAATACCGGTTAGACGAGCAAATGTAATTACAAGCAATCATTGAGAACATTTTTTTTATTTCATTTTGTGCGTGCGTGTTTCTGGGAGCTGGAAAACGACAAATCAAGAAAGCAGGCTTGGAAAGCCTCGCAGTGCGGTTGGGATACCAGGCTAGATAAGTGTTTGGAT